>CAUZXS010002012.1:0-50000 GCA_963585895.1 Sepioteuthis lessoniana
GTATCTATCTATCTTGTCCCAGTAAATTTATTGGCAGCAAAAATTTATCACCTGCAAAGAGGAGGATTTATAAATCTTTTCCGACTGGCTTCCTTTAAGAATTTTTTAAAAAGAAATATCCTTCCATTTCTTACCGTAAAAACAACTTATGTACTTCATCCACGCACATGAATACAATATATATATATATATATATATATATATATATATATATATATATATATATATATATATATATAAGTAAAGAGTGCCCAATATCGATGATAGAGCATATGTAGATCTAAGTTTGAATAGTGAAGGCACCGAATAGTGACATTGACTCTGTGTCTACGCTATTTAAACTTATGTATATATGTGTGTGTGTCAGTATAAATGAAATATGCATATATACAAGGGCTACTGAAAAATCCTCGGCCCGACCAGATAGAACTACATGGTGAATGTGGAATAGCAAATCGCTTTTGGTTATTTCCTTCTTGGTTGGGTCCTAGAAGTTTTCGGCGCTCACTCGTGTGTATAATATATATATATATATATATATATATAATATTCAAGCAAGTTTTATTTAAGACGATGAAAGACTGTTTATTATTTTTATTATAATTTGTAATTTTCAAGTCTCCTTGTTATTTTTCTTGCGTCGGGATCCAGGTGGCGAAGGACACTACCCCTGATGACGACCAAAAGTATGAAGGTATGGTTGAAAGCGCTTGGGTAGAAGATATGGGACAATTTTTTTATAAGAAAAATAATGAGACTTGAAAAATTTCAATTAAAAATAATATTCAAACAGTGTTCCATCGTCTTTAATAAAACTTGCTTGAATAATAACTTGCCGCCTAAATATATACTCTTCAATACACACACACACACACACACACACACACACACATATATATATATATATATATATATATATAATTCATAGGAATAGATGAAGGACGATACACACACACACACACACATATATATATATATATACAGCATATCTATCTATCTATCATGCATTGGAATATATGAAGGGGATACACACACACACACACGTCTATATATACAGTTTGCGTGTAGGAATAAATGAAATACTTTCCATATATATATATATATATATATATATATATATGATAACCGATAAAATAGGTGACGCAACAAAATCTGTTTTAAAGTCAGTAAGTGAAGAAAAATATTAACATTTATTAGACGTAATCTAAATAAAATGAAATAAAATAAATTGTGATATGTCTCTGAGTAGCTCTGCATATCTTTTGTAATTATCCTCCTCCTTCTGCTCCCCCCCCCTTACGCGTGTACGATAGCGTGACACCTGACCATATTGGTGTTATAGAATCAGTGGCTTTCTTCCACTTGCACGATAGCTAATACGAGATTTTTCTACTGCTTCGGCTTTTGACTACACAAGCCTACTAAACTACCCACTTAATATTGATAAAGAAATTACCTGACTCACCTTTTGTAGAAGATGAACCGTAAGCTCAAAAGGTCATCTTTATCTTGATTCATTTATAGATAATCTTTTTTATTTGATTTGTTTTTCTTCTTTTTTTTTTTCATTTATATCAATATGTTTTTTTTTTCTCTCAAACTCTAAAAAAAACATTACTAAGATAGAAATGGTTTTAATTCTTTTCTCGTTCAAATCATTTTTATCTCCTTTTTATAAAGTATCCTTAAAGTACGGGGCTTGTCTATAGCTTAGAGCCACACACTCTCGGGGGCTTCATTTTTTTCTTATGTATTTTTATTTCATCGTTAGTTTTTAATCCTTAACACTAATTCAACCCCCCTTACGAAGTGATCTGGGTTTAACGCTTAACTGCATCAGGTGGTGAGACCCCTGTTCTGAAACTCAGTGTAGTGTGGAGTATCTCTTCGTTATCATTACTCCCAAGTCCAATTTGACCCGGAAAATTATTTTTATTATATAAGAATACTTGAAACCATATAATCGTATGCAAATTATTTCTATTAAGAATAATTTAACCTATAATTGTTTATAAATAACATTATGTAACACAATTTTTTCCTAGATATTATGTTATTATTTATTACCTTTTTTTTTATCCAGATTTCTTTTAGAAAAGAGCCTCAACAGGTGTAAGTTCGGTCCTGTAAACTCGTGAGGTCTATTCATGAGATTATTCATTCTTATTTGTTGAGGACGAATGAGATAAAGATGAAGAGATAAGTGATACTATTTATGGTACTGTCAAATAAGCCTACGTGTCCTTCTCTTCCTGTTAGTGTCTCAAAAGTATTTTCCTTTACACACACACATACACACATACATACATACATATATATATAATTGTTTACATTATTTATAAATAAATAGTGTTTGAACATGTATATCTACAGACGTGGTCTGATGATCGCATTGGTGAGGAACTAACAGTCACCAAGCGCCAGTGACTCTGTGTCTACGCTATCCAAAATTTTATATAAACTCAAAGAATCAAGTCCTCCAAAAACCTACAGGAACTTTCCAGAGCTTTTATATGTTTCTTGATGCTTACGTAAAGCTCTATATATGGTATCTTTCGATAATTCAAGCTTTCCTGAAGGTTTTCTAGAGTTGGCGATCAGTTTTTCCTCGGTGTCAATGTATCATAATTGTCCATTTTTGGACTTTAAGAGACAAATCACTATTCTTAAAATGCTGAAATAAGTTTTGTATGGAACTGTTTGATATTGCTTTATTTCCTTCCAATTTCCGAATTCTATTAGCAGCTTTATCGGCTTTGAGACCTTGTTTTAAAATAATTTGTCAAATTCTCAATACTCGTATCCACTATTATAACATATAACGCAGAAGTTGTTTCAATAAAAATAATAATAATAATAATAAACAAAAATAAGAACTTGCAAAATTGAAAGGAAGCGAAAAGAAGGATAAGTATCTCGACCTTTCTAGGGAATTCAAAAAGCTGCGGAACTTGAAAGTGACGATTATACCAATTGTAGTTGGTGTTCTTGGTACAGTCTCCAAAGGATTGACTGGAGGGTTTGGAAATAACAGGACGAGTGGAGACCATCCCAACACCATCATTATTGAGATCGGCCAGAATACTTAGAAGAGTCCTTGAGACATGAGGAGACTTGCTGTCACTCAAACTCCAGTGAAAGACCGTCAGCTAACGCTGATGTGAAAAAAACCTCAAGGAGTAACTTAATAATAAAAAAACGATAGTGTTTAGATGTTTTTATGAGATAAGCCTTGGAGTAAAAGTGTTTAAATAATGGCAATACTGATGACACATCCTTATATTTTATTGCGTTTTGTCGTCTTAATCATTACTCTCAGGTCCACTCTGATCCGGAGAGTTAGCATTTGTTTGGGTCACATCTATGATTCAAATAGATCTCATTAAAAAATATTCGTATTCGATAGGTCCGTGTGCAGAAAAAAACCCTCTAAAAAAACAACACAAAAATGTAAATATAAACGGAGAGTGAATGCGATTCACTAACTTCTAGGCATAAAATAATCCTAATTTCGTTGATATGCCGTTAAAATCAATCAATCTTATTCATTTCTGAAATTCAATGTGCATTCACAAATGCGTTTATTTGTTATATATTAGATAAGAAAATATTGTAATTTACAAAGCTCTTTGCTTCGATGTGGCACAAGGCCGAATGAATGGGGCGCCCAATGAGACTCGAACTCACTCGTGTAGGTTTGCTAGTCTAGTTTGCTAACCGTTACACAACCAGAGGTGTCCAGATAAGAAAATATTAATTCATAATCTATCTTACGAAAATATTTATAAAAAAAACGAATACGAATTATTTGCTATGATTAATTTGACAGTGGCTTTCAAAATCGTTTACTTCGATTTTACAAGTAAGGCAAGTTTTCACATTACTTTTGAGTAAATTTGTACAAATTAATCTATTTTTAGTATTTTCGGTAATGCTCATTAACACAAAATTTACTATGTCCTATGTATGGCACTAAATTGCATGTGATGGTTAGGCTCTACTTTTGGTGCTCTGGAGTACCCCTTCATTTCCATTACTCCAGGCCCACTCTGACTCGAAGTGATAGCACCTGTTAGAGTCCTATTTCAAGGTCAAATAGCCCTGTTTGAAAATTATATGTATTGGACAGGAATACATGAAACCATGTAACTGTACAAACAAATGATTATCATTATTAAATAGAACTATGTTGGGTAATGATTATCATTAAACAGTTAATTTATACACAATTTTATGGTTTAAAGTATCAGTATTAGGTTGGAACACTTAAAACCATATTGCTGTGTGCAAATTATTTGTATTAGATAGGAATACTTGATATATAACTGTGTACAAACAAATGTTAACAGATTAATAAAAAAATACGCAATTAAAAATTGGAATGGAACATTGAAAATATAGTTATGATTACAATCATTTACAAATGAATGAAATTTTGATATAAAAAAACTCTTAAGGTGTTAATATGCCGTTAAACAAATTATCTAATTAAACAAATTTATGTACAAAATTTACTAAGTAGAGTAGATAATTCTCTCTGTCTCTCTGTCTGTCTGTCTCTCTCTCTCTATCCCACTCTCTCTCTCTCTCTCTCTCTCTCTCACACACACACACGCTAAAAATCGACGTTGACTGTTTAATATTAAGATTCGAAAAATAAAGATGAAAAAAGCTTTTTAGTTGCCCTGTTCTTTCATTGACCTCTTTTATCCTTCATTATAAAACAATCAATAGCATTGATCTTATCCTTTTATTTATACCTCATTTTATATATATATATATATATATATAAAGATTTTTTAGCTCTACTCGTTGAGTGTTGATGTATCATTAATTCCAAATTAATTATACATCAATAGCCGTTGGTATTGAGCACTCATACTGGATACTCCTACCCCTTGGATTTCCTCCTTGGATCATATGATGATATATATATGATTATCACCAAGTTGTGCTCATAGGACGGAGTTCGTTGACTCTCTCCCTCTCTCTTCATCCGTTTCTATCGCTCTTTGTAGGTCCTCTAGATTACATTGAGTGTCAGTACAGAGCTGATGTGCGTAAGTCTTTGCTGGTCGGTCAGCACAGCATGGGTGTGTCTATGTGTATGATGTATGAATCCATAGTTGAACCTATTTTTTAAATTTTATTATATTTTTTATAGTCCAGGTTACAAATGTGGCAGAAGTAACACGAAATTTTAGAGGTTATTTTTACGATGCAAGTATCATTGGGAACGCGAAAAAGTTTTTAGTAAACGGGCCAGGGGAATATTGAGTGTTGATTGCACAGGCATTTTTTTATTAGGCAGCAGCTATCTGTGGTTAATTGAGATCCTATTTTTTAACGTTTCTGCTTCTTTATGTTTATCATGTTAATTCTATTTAATTACCCGCAGAGTAACTTTAGACACCAGTTAGGAAAATGTAAAGTGTTCTTATAAAATAATTAATAGAACCAAATTAGATTTTTTTTCTTTTTTGTGGATTGTTGATATTATAGTACAGGTTGAAAGCATCTAAGAGTAACCCAAAGCTGAAGTTTTAGGCATTTTTTTTTATTTTTTTGGAAGCAGGTATCATTGGGGGAACACAAAATGTATCAGTAAACTGGCCAAAGTTCCCCAATGATACCTGCAGCAGAAAAATAATGTCTAAAAAGTTCGGCTTTGGGTTACTCTTACCGCGATTTTAATCCAAACTATTACATTTTCATATTAAGTAGCATGTCATAGTAAAAGTGCAGATAATTATTGACTCATGTGTGTGTGTGTGTGTGTGTGTGTGTGTGTGTGTGTGTGTGTGTGTGTGTGTGTGTGTATGTGTGTGTGTGTGTGTGTGTATTTAAATCTGACAGACAAAAATTTATTCCGTTTTTGTAATGACAAAAGATTTTCGAAAATGCTCCAACTGCAACTAAAGAAAGCTTTTGGGTACTTTTTATATAGTCCTATTCCACTCGCCGGTATATATATATATATATATATATATATATATATATTGTCTGCCATATTTAATGGAACATTGTCTAAAATAGAATTTGCTATCTGAATACACACACCATTGCCAAGTGATTAAAAAAAATAGTTAATACAAGGATAATTATTTTGAATATAATGTCAGTACACTTAATTTCACGGTAAATATCAACAACAAAAGTGGAACATTATACAGGGAAAAGTTCTGATCAAAAGGTAGCTGAAAGCTATTACTCAAACTGCAGACATTTTTAGTTCTCTTAGAGTTATATATATATATATATATATATATATATATATATTTTATGAACTCTTGGATATATGTATATATATTTACATATGATAGATATTAAATTTGATATTTATGATCCTTATTCATATGATTTTTGTTCGTCTTTCAACAAATCGAGTATTTCTCGGATTCTGGCTAATGTGATTCTGATATCAGTAATAATTCCTCATTAATCAATGATCTTGTACCAGACAAATAGCGGTACTTTTATTCATTAGTGAAAGTCGTTTCAGATGAATTATAATGAATTTCAAATTCAATTATCCATTCGTTTATGTAAGGATTATTTATTTAAAGCATCTTGAGATATCAAAGATCAACTTACTATCCGTTTGGTACAGGGCCACAACTCTGGGGTGCTCAGTAGAGGGAGGATTGAAATTAATCCCAAAGATTAGTGTGGTAAATATTGCAGTTATTCTATTGATCAAATTGTAGGCATCATGGCACAAGGATATAAGTATGAGAGCACCTTGAGGGTTCAGTTTCTCTTGGTGCTCTCACAATTACAGCCTTGTGTCGTACTTAGCCAAGCTTATTGGTAAATTAAGATTATTAGCAAAAATAGGCGAGATCCTTCCATGGCACATCAATTTTGTCACACGGAACAATTCACTAGTGTTATGAGTTCGATTCCTATAAGCTCTTTATAATTTAGCCTTGTGTCAGACGAAGCTATTCTTCGTAAATCATCAAATCATAATCTTTGATTTTTGTTGCTGTTTTTTTCTTATACCAGTAGCCGTGATTCTTTATTACTATTTGTAATTATTAATTTGAGAAGAAAACGTTCAATACAAATTAGAATTTAATTTATTTTATATTCGAATTTTTGTCTTAATTTTAAAGATTAAAATACATTTTTCAGAATAGTTCGTTTTGACTAGTACTGTGTGCGTGCATATGTGTGTTTTAATGAAGAAATCCACATTACAGGGCCCCCCGAGCGTTCGCGCGCTCATATCTGCTCATATAGTAGTTGTTCTGTTTGTCTTGTACTTGAAAGCGAAAGCAACGCCCCAGCATCTATTTGACAGAAAAACCGAGAGGCTAGAGAGAAAAAAGGGAAAAGGCAAGCGTAGAGGCAGTCATTTTTCAAATCGATCTTTCATGCGATGACGACTCTATTTAAAATTCCTTTATCGATTGGGCGTCTCTTCTTCTCCAGTCTTGGAAGAATGTTGGCACACAAGAGCTGCGCGCTGATTGGCCAATTTCGTCTAAGCACTGTTTTCTTTTATTACATTTATTTATTTATTTAAAAAAAAAAAACTTCATTCAAGTTGCTTGGCACTGTACAAGAGGCGCCTGCCTGGGTTTCCATCTTATAGTCTTTCGATCTCAGCAGGCTACACCCCTCCGTCTATTCTCTACCGTTCCTTCCCCCTCTTCCTCTCTTCGGCTTTTTTTGTTGTCTCTTTCTTGAAACTCTTTTCCTAACCTTCTCTTTCTTGAAACAATTCCTACCCCGTCCTCTCTGTCTTGAAACTCTTCCTAACCCCCTCACTTTCTTTTACCATTCATCTCATCTCTATGTCTCCTCCTCAATTCTCCCCACCTCTCTTTCTCTCTTCTTTGCCCACCTCCACGCGCTTTCTTTCTTCTCCACTCCCTTTTACTTCTTGTTTGTTTCTCCCCTCTCCTTCTTTTTGACATTACTGAAGTATTACGTACTGAATATGCAAATATAGTTTTGATTATTTCTTTTCTTTAAAAAATAAGAATTCTTTCCATATTTTAAGTCTTCTTTTTTTCTCAGAATATATAAATGCAAATACACTGTGCTTTCAGCTATAAAACATTTTCAGTATCTCTGTAAAAACAAATACATACAATTGATTCCTGTAAATGTATACGTTTGAACCTGAGGATATAGGCTTTCATTGTATCCCACAGCTATTTAATTCTGTTCATATTTCTTTCTATCTCATTCTAATTCTCTTCATATCCATCTTCATAGCTCTATCTTAGGATATATCATCATTTTAATGTCACTATCTCAGTCTGTTGATATCTTACTCTGTTCAATAAGATACATGTATGAATAGATAAATACACTTTAAGATATTTTTAACATCAAGAATGAAATACTTAATTTTCTTTTCTCTCTCTCTCTCTCTCTCTCACACACACACACACACATTCTCCGTCTGTCTGTCATAACATCTTAGTGTGTTAAAGAGGATAGACGCATTAATTGATAAAACGCTAATGTTTTAAAACACAAATATAAAATACATATTTCCTTTACTCTCTCTCTCTCTTTCTCTCTCACACACACACTCCCTCTCTTCTGTTGCAGTCACTTCTAACATTTTAGTCTGTTAATATGTCTGTTGATCTCTGTCAAAAATATATACACATGAACAGATATACAAATATAACACACACACACACACACAATATATATATATATATATATATATATATATATATATATATATATATATCTTTCTCTCTCTCTCATAAGGCTATCGTGTTATACGAAATTCTATGTAGATTGATTGAGTCATGTTTTAGGTATAACTCAACGTTTGAAATTTCAAAGACCTGAAATATGACTTAAAAGTTGTTTGAACGTATTGATTAAAAACGAGAAGTCGTCACATCTCATGATTCACAGCTTAGACAAAAGATTTCAATGTTCAGATATTCCAGTTTACGTTATTTATTTATTCATTACTCTTTAGAGAGTTTTTCACAATAGTGTTAGTTGATGGTTTTTCATAGTCTGACAGCAAATCTCTTCAAATCTCCCGTATTCTTCTCAGTATTTTAACCGATCTCAACAATACTGTAGTTTGGATGGTCTCCTCTTCTCCTCTTATTTCCAAGTTTTCTAGTCCTTGTACCAAACCTTTGGTGACTGTACCGAGTGCACCAATTGCAATTGGTATCACCGTCACTTTCATGTTCCATAGTTTGTCAGTTCTCTGGCAAGGTCTAGGTACTTATTTCTCTTCTCGCTTTCTTTCAGTTTTACCCTGTGGTCAGCCGGAACGGCAAAGTCCATTATTCAGCAGGTTTTCTTTCTTTTTTTTTTCTTTTTTTTTTTTTTTTTTTTGTTAACCATCACTAGGTCTGGTCGTCTAGCTGAGATTATATGATCCGTTTGTATCTCAAAATCACAAAGAATTTTGTTCGTCTGTTATTATTATTATTATTATTATTATTTCGAAATCTCTGTTTCGTCTATAACAGAATGAAGGTAAAACCTCTTAATCATACTGACAATTCTTTTGTTTATCTAAATAGCCTGGTGAGTATTTCCCTAAAAATTCACGGGAAACTTAAAAGCTTTACTCTAATACGAGAGGCTGTATATACACTGTGTTGATATGTAGGAAACTGAGAAGTTACATTCCTTTCTTTCAACACTAGATCAAATGCAAGGAATCAGAAGAGAAATATGGTTAATGACACAATATTCCAAGTGGAGACTGCCTTCCTTAAAAATCGGGGTTCGAAATACTTTTTTGACGTGTGCTCGAACATTCTCAAATGATCTTTTAAGAAATATGCAATTATCTCAGCCAGGATGTGACCTAAAATACTTCCTCCTCGCCGTTCTCTTTCTGTCTGTCTATATTGTGTTCGCCAATGGCCTGGGAGACCGGAGTTCAATCCCAGGTCGAGTCATACCAAAGACTCAAAAAATGATACTTGATAACCTCCTTGTTTAACACTCAGCATTATAAGGTACTGATCAAGGGTAAACTGGGGCAATCGAGGGAAAGAAGTAACGCCCTCCCCTACACCTCGGTTGAAGCTGTTGAAAAGAGAGCCTTTAGGTCGCCCTCGACTACAGTCGCCAACTTATATATATATGAGACAGAGAGAGCGAGCGAGTCAGGCTTAGCGTAATGGTTATCGTCGAAGGAAATGGAATCGGTAATCTAATTTAAAATCTTCGACGAAGTTGTTTGCGTTTCACTTCGGGCTAATGACCTTGAGAAAGTCGTGAAGCCATTGTTCTCCCTCCAGCTATAGGTAAATAGTAGGATAGACTGAGATCTTTACACTGGGTTAGGCAACAGTTTAGGGGAAGGAAAACTGAGTTTACACCAGCTTTACTCCACTTGAAAATTGACGTTCTGTTATATCCTGCTAGTGGCGAATGGGTTTGGTAAACACACACACACACACACACACTTTTTTGGTGGGTAAATTTCAATATTTCATTCAATATGACAGACGATAATTATTCATTCATTTTTTTTTTTTAAGTTTTCCTGTTAACGACTAAGTTACTGCAAATGTGGACCGCAGCTATATGTCAAAAGATTTTTCTTCTGGGAGGGGTTGTAGTTCGAGTTGTCATTGCAGCATTGTTGTACATTTGTGTACATGGTCACCAGGAAAAATTCACATTTTTCGTATTAAATGAAACGTCTCTCTGTCTCTCTCTTATATATATATATATATATATATATATACTTTACATTTAGTCTGAAGGATGAGTTGATTCGTTTGTATATATCTATTGAGAAAGAGTTGAACATTTATTAGACTCTGCTAAAACAAACAAAAAAATACTTTATTACCATCACCTGACAACGAATCTCTTAATGATTCATGCTTATTTATCGTATGCATAGTTTTATTGGTTTCGCGACAGGATAATTTTCCAACTGAACACATCTGACTACACTCCACTATTCTTTTTCAGTTAAGATGGTGGAGCCAATATATCTGCGTCATTTAATTTATTTTATGTTGTTATATATTTATATCTAGTATTCGATATCAATAGTATGTATTCATAAAACTCCCCCACCTCGGACCAGATTCGGCCCAGGCAATTTTTATCCAGAATTACAACCGGTTTGAATTCAGTTTTCCTTCTCCTAGACGGGTTGTCGTGCCATGGCTGAAGACCCCAGTTTTCCCTACTTTTTACCCATAACTAAGGAGATGAATGCATGCTTTGCTCAAGCCCATTACCACGAAATGAAAACGCAAACGGCCTCGTCCAGGATTTGAATTTGAATCGTCACATGGATTTCCTACGGACATAACTATTACATCACACACGACTATCAATAGCAATAATTTATCTATGTAAATACAGTATGGTTCAAAGATTTTCATATCATTTGAGATGTGCTAGGTGTTTTAGGAACTTGACCAATTCTCGTTCAAATGAAATTTTAACAGCATGTGTTGAGTAAAGTTGGTGACCATAGTCGAGGGCGACCAGAAGGCTCCCTTTTCAATAGCTACTACACTGAGGTGTAGGGGAGGACGCTACTCATTTCCTTGGATTGCTCGACATTACCCTTGATATGTGCCTTATATTGCTGAGTGTTAAACAAGGAGATATCAAGTACCATTTTTAAAGTCTTTGGCATGACTTGTCCTGGGATTGAACCCAGGTCTCCCGGCCCATTGGCGAACACTCTACCCACTAGGTCAATGAGCCAGTTGTAGAAATAACTCAAAATTCTGTGTTTATTCTATGAACACCTATTTTTTCCCTAATGAATGACATTTCTCTACCTGAAAAGAAGAAAAAAACCATTAAACATATACTTTTGAGTTGTTTCCATTCATACTGTTAAAATCTGAGATCATTTGACCCTCGTTCAAATGAGGGGGGTGTCCTCGTGGTGTAATGGTTAAAGCGATAGTCTGCGAAATCGTAGCACGCGAGTTCGAACTCCAGTCGCGCTATTACGTTCACTTTCGGACAAATACCCTTGGGAAAGGTATAAACCCCGTTATCCTCCCAGCTATGGGTTAAATAGCACCACCACTGTTCGTCAAAGAGAATGGCTTTGACATTAACTAACCCACGAAGGTTGATATGCCATTAAACAAAGAAACCAAACCAACCATTGTTCAAATGATTTCAAATTGGTCAAGTTATTAGATTACAAAATATCAGTTTTCCTGTGTGTACATGTATGTCTTGGAGATTATCATAATTTTAACTGAAACTGTAGATCCTTTCAATAAGAGTTACATGTGTTAAATTTTCATTGGTCAGAAGTTCTCATTGCAAGTTGAATCGTGTGTTGAACGATGTCCAGTAATCGTTGTCCGCAGGAATGGATTAGGTAGCCAAAGTCCTATCAATCCGATGTCTGAGTTGGGCGAAGAAAATAAGTATTAACTTCTAAACTCCGTGATCATAGCTTCTGGCTTATAATAAAAGCTTTCAGGGCGGCAGGGAATCCACCAAGTTTCTCTCTCTCTTATATATATATATATATAGTCAATTTTGTGGATAAATCGACCTTTGATTTATGGTCACGAAGTCATTAATTTATGGAATTATTTTTTTAAAACCTGCTTTGTCGATGAGGCTTAGAATATGCTGATTGTATCCCCGGCAAATATTCCCCCCACCCAACACAAAAAACTGTCCTGGCTATGAAACTAAACTGTATCTGATAGTGAGGTTCCAGTTCTGAAAATCTGACCAGTGTAGAGTACTACTTCATTGTCATTATTTCTAGCCCCACTCTAAACCAGTGTGGTCGTACATGTTAGGATCCAATAGAAGGGTCAAATAGATCTATTTGAAAATTATTCGCTTTCGATCGGAATTCTTGATGCCATATAACCGTAAATTATTTTTATTGGGACTAATTACTTGAAGCTATAATTGTTTACTAAGGATTGTTATTGTGAGTTACTTAAAATTATATAATTGCTTGAAATACTTGAAACAATCTAATTCTATGCATCTTATTTGTATTAAGGATTGTTACTTAAGGCTATAATTATATAAAAAGGATTATTAGATGATTTATACCAGTCTATTTAAAAGTTGTAGTGTTTATAACAATTGCTCAATACTTGGGACATATGGTAAGTATAAAAGATCACATATCTTTTCTAGCAGTTTTATATATTTACAATCTTTAGTTAAAAGTGCATTCTAAAGAAATTCAACTCTACAGACGGAAAGCACGGAATATGAAATGGTGCCTAAAAGTTTATAGAACAATAGTCTGAATAAAAATAGCTCTGAAAAAAATCAATATGGATTGTAAATTACCAAAAAGTTCAAAGTTCTTTCAGTTTTAAAATAAGAGTCTTTATTTAATTTTTGAAGTTTTTTTTTTCACACGTATTATTATGGTGTCGTTGCAAGCATAATAGAAACTTATTTTCATATATGTCGTCATTGCGTTTTATTTATCCATGTTACTAGCGCTCGAAAATCCCTTTAGCTAAATTCGAAATTTTGAATTATTGTATTTTATTTTGTTTGTTTGTTTAACTTTATGGCATATCAACTTTGGTAGGTTATTTAATGCCAAATCCATTTTTATACAAATGAACAGTCCTATTTCAGGGGGTGTCCTCGTGGTGTAATGATTAAAGCGATGGACTGCGGAATCGTATTAAGTGAGTTCGTATTCCAGTCGCGCTATTATGTTCACTTTCGGGCAAATACCCTTGGGAAAGGTATGAACCCCCTTATCCTCTCAGCTATAGGTTAAATAGTACCTATACTGTTCTTCTAGGAGAATGGCTTTTGCATTAAATAACCTTCAAAGGTCGATGTGTCATTAATCAAAGAAACCAAACCAAACCAGTCTTATTTCAAATAATTCAGTTTAGCATAAATACACAATTTAGTTTTATTTGACCCATAAATAGACCCCTATCAGGTGCTATCGCTCCAGACGAGAGTGGATCTGGGAACCATGGCATTGAAAGGGTACTTCGCATTTCCCAAAGCTCCAACATTACCGGCACCTCACCATCGGATTGTTTAGTGTTATATCCAGGACACTCATTGAGAGGTGGGGGTCTTGTCCCTCTGCAGAGAAGCAGTCAGTGTATTTTACTGCCCCAGCCGACTGAGCCATATTGATTTTAGTATTTTTAATCCTAAACGTTAGTGTTATAATGATTGTGAACATTAGTCTTAATTGTCTTGCAAATAGAGTATCAAAAACTTATTTTCATGTCGGCATTTAGATACTAGTCCTGATCTTTTATTTAAAAGATTTTTTCTCGAAATATGAATACAAGTAATACATCACAGTGAAATATTGATAATTAATTACTAAGCTTGACAAAGTTTTTGTACAAGGCCAGAAGTATGGAACACCCATTGAAAATCGAACTCGCTAACAACTGTCTGCTAATCGATCTTGCTAAACATTGCGCCACGGAAATATTGGTGTAGGCGGGTACATATTTTTTAATTTTGCATTATATTTTGAAGCAGAGCTCGAGCTTCGGCTTGGGTTCGACCTTCCCCAATCCCCACTATAATTCGACCATCGGCTCATTTGACCTTGTGTCAAGTCCTGTCTGGTGGGAGACATTGACAAATATCGAGACTAGCTTACTAACCATTACACCACGATGGGACACCCCTTATTTCCAAAATACCGATTCAAGTAAAATGTGTTTATCACGGCGGAGTAATTATAACGTATCTTTAAAAGCTGATTGGATTTTTTAAGTATAAAGTGCTCCGAATGTGATGAAAGGGTTCGAGAAAAACACACACACACACACACACACACACACACACACACACACACACACACACACACACACACACACACACACTCTCTTTCTCTCTCTCCCATCATATCTGTGTTGTTAATGTGCTTGAAACTATAAAGAATAATACATATATGCTCATACGTTTACTGTACTACTCATGTTCTGGTTAAAAATGTCACTTACAATATTTTGAAGTTTCCCATTGTCTGAAGATATGATACCAAGAAGAGTGACAAAATAAAAAATAGTAAAAAAATTACAGATATATGGAGAGATTAGAGAGATTAGGATTAACTACTTTACTAGAAAGAAGGACGAGAAGTAATCCCATTGAAACTTACAAAATGATTATTGGAATTTCTAATTATTGTAGGTAAAGTTGGCGACCTTTGTCGAGAGCGACTCGAAGGCTCCCTTTTTAAAAGCTACCACACCGTGCTGTAGGAGAGGGCGCTACTCCATTCCCTGGATTGCTCCATTTTACCCTCGATACGTACCTTATATTGCTGAGTATTAAGCAACTTGACCTCAAGATCAAAAGCAACAATCGTGTGAAAAAAAGATTACATTGGATGGTTTCAGAAAGAATTTTAAAAAGAATTTAAGTGGGCATTTTTGGGAACTGTCGGATGAATTCACAGAATTTTTTTTTTCTGCATATGAATATTGTATTAATTGTGTATATATGTTCTGTGCAAAGATTCTTTTTTTTTCTTTTCATTAAGGTTGGTACTAAAAAGCGGAGATGCCTAAGGGGAGATAACAAACAAATGAATATGCTGACGTCGTACAGGATGTTCTGAACTACCAGTTTTATCATTTGAGACAATTGATACATGTATAATTACAAACAAAATTAATTATACCTTCGATATAAATTAAGTTTAATGAAATAAAGTTTCGAAATAAGTTAATAGAGTGAAATAATTAATTTTAACTTCTTAGTTATCGATAGTGAGGATACTCGCTTTCACGCATTGGTAAAAAATCTATGTCAAGATTTGCTGTCTCTCTCTTCAATGAAACTACCAATCCATTATTCATAATTCAATATATCATGTTTCTGATGTTCTGACATGAAAAGGATGTTGAGTATGATTTTTAGTCTGCACACTTTGTTTTGGGGAATTTAATACACACACACCCACGAGAGTTGGAATTGATTTTAAAAAAATGTTCAGTTATCAATGTCATAGAGAAAATGGTGTTATATATTCTCAAACGTATTTGAATGTTTTTTTTTCATATAGCTAAAAAAGCTTATATATATATATATATATATATATATATATATATATATATATATATATATATATACGCTCGATCATTGATACTGAACACTATTTAACAATACTGCAAAATTTGGTACTCCATTAACTCACCAAGTGAACTTATAAGAACCTCTTCTCATTGGTCTAGTGGGTAGAGTGTTTGCCAATGATCCGGGAGACCTGGGTTCAGTTCCAGGTCAAGTCATACCAAAGATTTTAAAAATGGTACTTAATACCTCCTTGCTTTACACTCAGCAATATAAGGTACGTATCAAGGGTAAAGTGAAGCAATCTAGGGAAAGGAGTAGCGCTCTTATCTACACCTTAGTGTAGTAGCTATTGAAAAGGGAGCCTTCTGGTCGCCCTCGTCAACGCTCGCCAACTTTACTTACATATATAATGTGTGTGTCTAGTTAGGCATCAGTCCTTCCTTTAAGAATGTCTATTTAAATAATAAGGACACCTTTTGTTTATATAATTTTATTAGGCTCTTTTCAAGTTTCCTGACAAGTGCTTTGGTTTTAGTTTGGAGTTCGTTGATGAATTTACCCAAATTGACCCGAGCACTTTCGGACCCTTCATCAGCGGTTGTTTGCAAATGTAAAGATCCTTTTTTTTTAATTGCAAAAATTATGTAAACGATTAAACTGAGATGCTAATGACATCGAACGAATTTAAGATGGAAAGCCATCAACGGAAATAGAATATTTATATTTTCCATTTTTTTTTCACTTCGTAAATAACTCATTCAAAAACAAAACAAAAAATTTTAAAAAAATAAAACATTTGAAAACAATGTCGCTATTTTCAAAGTTAATTATATATTCGTAAGTATGTCTTCTTTTTAAAAAATAAACTTCGTTACTTATTCATCATTAAAATTTATTTATATGGAAAGAATTAGGAATTTTTGTTCGTTGTTAATCACATACTAGCTTTCAAAATGTGAAAACTAATCAGATCATTCCCGTTGGACGTCATCGTATATGTCACCACACTCCATTTGGGACCATCTTTTTAGACATGTATTGTTATTTGAATAAGGTTATGCACTTATAATAAATTTCATGAAGTTAAAATTCATATTCGGTTTGATTTTAAATTAGTAGGAAGAGTTAGGGGAGCAATAATTCGATCCTGGGTTTTTTTAAACAGTTTTATCCATCATATTCCTTAACTAGAAATAGCGATGTGTATGTGTGTGTGTGTGTATATATATATATATATATACACTCATTTTACTGAGCGTCAAGGGTGTTCTGAGTTTGACACTAAATTGCATCTGATGATGAGATTCGAGTTCTTGAGATCTGGGGTGTGTTGAGTAACCCCTTCATTACCATTACTCCTCAGTCTACTCTGACCCAATGAGGATTCAATTCATACAATTGTATGGTTTCGAGTATTTCTATCTTATACTAATAATTATATAGTTTCAAGTAATTATTTCTATTTAAAAATAGTCATTTTGTATTTACCTACACCTCCGCAAGTGAAAGATATGATACAAAATTAATTTTTGTGTTTAGGAGGTTTGAAATCAGAGTTTTCCTTCTCGTAGACCGGTTGCCATATCAAGTTTAAAGAGCTTAGTATTCCCTACTATTTACCCATAGCTGGAGGGAGAAGAGTTCGATTCATACCTTTTTCAAGAGAATTTTCGCTATGTGAAATGTAAACAGCCTCGTCCAGGATTTGAACTCGGGTCACTGCGTTCATTTTCTACGACGATAATCACTATATCACCTGCGTCTTCTAAATAATTGTCGTTTGTTTGGTTACAGTTGTATGATTTATAGATAATTATAACTTTAAAAAACTATTCTTAATACAAATAATTTTCAAGTATTCCGATTGAATACGAATAATTTTTAAACAGATTAATTTGACCCATTGATGGGGTCCTAACACGTATCATCACTCCGGATCAGAGTGGACCTAAGAATAATGGCAATGAAGGAGTACTCCATAAACCCCAGGGCTACGTAACTGGAGCCTTACAATTAGATGCAGTTGAGGGTCATACCCAGAACAACTCTCTTATTGGCGGGTAGGGGTCTTACTCCTCTGGAGCGGGGGATACAGTCAGTGTACTCTAAGCCCTTTTGATAGAGAGAGACAGATTGAAGTCCAGAGAAAGAAAGTAAGAATTATCATAAGATAGAAAGTGCGAGAGAGGGGAGAGAAAATAGATTAGAGAAACAAAAAGAGGGTTTGACATAAATGAAATGCAACGCTCTGGGACTAACGAAATGTATCTGAATAGGGTAGAGAGGGAATTCATAGAAAAGAAAGAATTTGATTTTTAAAGGACACCTTCTAATATGTATATAATAATGATGATGATCACCAAACCCCATCTAGAAGACCAAATCTAGTGTTAACAAAAACAACACGCTCACACACACACACACACACACACACACACACACACACACACACACATTGTGTAGTGGATTTTGTCATTCCGGTGGACCACAAAGCGAAACGATAGGTAAATATTTGGACCTTGCCAGAGAACAAAAAAAAGCTACGAGGGTGAAGGTAATATCAATTGTAGATGGTTCACTTGGAACGGTCCTTAAGGGCTGGGAGGAATGGGAAATAGGTGGAAGAATCTAGACCATCCAGACTACACCATTGTTAAGATCAGCTAGAATACTAAGTAGAGTCCTGGTGACCTGAGGAAACTTGTCCCCTAGGTTTTCGTAAAAAACCGTTAACACCGGTGTGAAAAACTCATTAAAGGTAGAAAAATAAAATAATCATAAAAGCATTATTTTTCTTAGGAAAAAGTAAATAGTTTTATTATATATATATATATATATATATATATATATATATATATATATATGAGAAAGAGAATATTTATTTTTTCAAAGACTCCATTGGCAGTGGTTTGGGAGACCGGGGTTCAATCCCAGGTCGAGTCATACCAAAGACTCAAAAAATTGTACTCAGCATGATAAGGTACGGGTCAAGGGTAAGTGGAGCAATCCAGGGAAAGGAGTAGCGTTCTCCCTACACCACGGTGTAGTAGCTATTGAAAAGAGAGCCGTCCAGTCGCCATCGACATACCGATATATATATATATATATATATATATATATATATATATATAACGGTCACTTTATTTTAAGCAAGTGTTTTTTAAGGAAAATTTTCGTTTATTTATTTTTGAGATAATCAAGATAAAAAAATACTGTTGGTTGCTTTCTAAACCCCAAATCAACCATCACCACCACCACCACCACCAATGCCATCCCCCTACCTGCTTCATAGAAGTGCAGCTCACAAATCGTACGTGATATTGGAAAAGATGCAGGAAGATTTTCATAGTTCTGTCACCCCGTATAAAAATTCTCCCCTTCCCTCTCATTTCATTTTATCTGAAGGGCGAAGAAGGATATGAGTAAGGATAGAAGGGTTGGGTTGGAAAAGAAAAGATGTTAACCACTGGAAAAGAAAGGAAGAGGAGTGAACTGATATGAAGTCAGAGGCGGAAATATTTCTTTTCTTTTATATTTTCAAAAACCATTTTTCTTTTTTTTTCTTTTTTGTTTTGTTTTGTTTTGTTTTGTCGATCTAACATGTAGAATCTTCCATCCTTACCCCCACAAACACCAACACGCAAGGAGGAGAAGAAGAAAGAGGTGGGGGGGGTAAGTTGAAAACCCCGTGGCCTAGAAGAAATTTTTCTTCTTTTCGCCATATTCTTAACTTTATTCTTTACTTAACATTCGTATTTTTACTTCTTAGACTAATTCTTAGTCGTATTATTAAGTCTTCTTCTTCTTCTTCTTCTTCTTCTTCTTCTTCTTCTTCTAATTATTATTATTATTATTATTATTATTATTATTATTATTACTACTACTACTACTACTAGTAGTAGTAGTAGTAGTAGTACTATTTAGACTCATTCTAAGTCACAAACAGAATTTGGCATTGAGTGACCTGCAGGGGTTGATATGCCATAAAACCCAACAAACCAAACTTGAGAACAATTTGAGTTAAAACAACAAAACAAAAAACCCTTATTCTCCAAAATCTTACCAAACCAACCCCTTTACCAATTTCTAGACGAATATAATCAAATACTATCGTAAAAATCAATACCCTAAACCCCACATAGGAGACAAAAACAGCCTAACTTTTGAGGCATTAAATGACCCATAGAGGTTGATATGCCGTTAAATAAAACTCAAACTTAATTCTTAGTCTTATTATGTATTCTGGCTTATACTTTGTTTCCTTTTTCTTCTTTATTATTATTATCCTTATTATTATTTCTTCTCTTTAGACTAATTTTTATTATTATTATTATGACGACGACTTATCATTAACAACAACAATGCGAACATATTTTTCCAATATCAAAAAAGCCACACTCATTTTGAACTGCAAATTCGTGTGTAGCTAGTTGTCACGGAGATTCCAAAAAAGTGAAACGATCTTAATTTTTTCATTATTTATTTATTTATTTTAACGTCTTTTGCCTTGTCTGTACCTTGATCTGGGACGTCGATGAAAATACAAATTCTGCAGGCTCAAAATTAAATGGCGAATTCTGGTTTTCTTCGGCGTCATAGATCGGCAAACGAAACTCCAAGTTTACTTAAAAAAAAAAAAAAAAAAAAAAAAAGAATTCAACTACCATTCGATTATGATCATCTTCATCGATACTTGAATGAACACGTGGTGTAGCATCAGTGTAGGTCTATGAACATGTTGAATATGAATCATATCCAAGAAAAAAAATCACAGGTTTATCATATTTACCAACCCCTCCGCTCGGGCAGGATATGACACAAGGTCAATTTTTAAGCAGAGTTTAACAGATTTCAATTCAGAGTTTTCCTTCTCATAGACCAGTTGCCTCACCAAAGCTGAAGAACCTAGTCTGCTCTACTATTTACCCATAGCTGGAGGGAGAATAATTGGATTCATACCTTTCCCAAGGGTATTAGTGCTATGTGAAATGTAATCAGTCTCGTCCAGGATTTGAACTCGTGTCGCCGTGTCCATTTCCCACGACGATAACCATTACACCACGGACACCTCACAGGTTTATGATGATTTGAGATGAAATGGGCCGAGTTCAAATCCTGGACGAAGCTGTTTGCGTTTCACTTGGTGCCTAATAACGTTAGGAAAGACATAAATCCTTGTTCTCTCAACTTTATATACTCCTGTATTAGTCATTGTGTCGGCGGGAGTTAGAATACGCTGAATGTATCCTCCTGCTGAGGGGGGAAAGCCCCTCCTCCACCAAATGAGGTGCTTTGAGTATGAAACTAAATTGCATTTGACAGTGTGTCTCCTGTTCTGGAGAGTATGGAGTACGCTTTCATTGGCATTACTCTCAGATCCACTCTGACCTGGAGTGGTCGTACCTGTTAGCCTATATTATACACAGTCGGCCCACAGATGAGACTATCTTCTCGGTTTCGTGTGTGACCACCTATTAACTTTTGCAATTTCCCCCCTTTTTTTTCTAGGTTTTATGCACCCGCACATGACATTTCAAAGCTGCCAAATTGCAGAAAATGTTACCACAGACTGGGCATTGTCGGTCGTTTTGGCTCGCATGAATGTTATAATGTGGAGCATCAGGTTGGACATGTTTGCACACATGGCTTTTAAGACCAGCAAGTGAGAGACAGTTTTCCCCGTACTTTACAGTTGATGTGTTGATTTTGTGAACCTGGTGTTGGTCCTTGTTCTCCGTTACGAACTGATCGTATGTTAGCGACATACTGAATATGGCTGTTCTCAAAGAATTCTTTGTCCACATGAATCAGTTTGCGCCACTGACTTTTATCCAGTGCCATTTTTTTCTAATTGGTCCACCGATAAGCTAAATTCTCTTTCTCTTTTCTTTCTCTCTCTCTCTCTCTATCTCTCTCTCTCTCTCTCTATATATATATATATATATATATATATATATATATATATATATAATCTTAGGAAAGAACTACACATAAAAGGGAAATATGAACGTTATTCTCTCACCACTGATCATGAAATAACCTTCGACGGATTGACATGGCGTTAAAATCGATCAATCCTATATGAATCGACTTCTGAAGATTTTTTTTTAAATAAAAAAATTGGCGTCATCCTGTCTATTCATGAGCAACAATTTCGTTAGGATTAAATGTTAAAAAATTCGTTAAAAGTAGAACTAGGCACAACCCTAGTCATAAAGAATTGATTCCTTCATCCCTGGTTAAACAACCAGCCAAAAAGAAGGAAAATTTTCAAATCAAACCAACTTTATTTCGTTTATAACAAAACTTGACCTTTTCATATTCTTCTCGTCGCTGAATAGTGGCTAAATACATTGATACATACGTTTCAATTTAGTAGGTAGAAATAAAATCAACTGATTTTGATAGTATCGTTAGGTATTGTTGGGGCGTGATGCATGAAATATGCTAGGCTGATTACTAATTTTCTCAGGGGGCCCTGTCACTCTGTATCTACTCGACAGTGTAGCGAGTCACAAGACAAAAATGCAAGTCAGCAAGTTCATCTCTAATTTGGTATTAAATAAAAACGGCCTTACACCAAAGATGGCATAAGCTTCAAATATTTAAATTGTCATTTGGTAAGTAAAGGCCGCGTAATTGAATGTTACAATACAATATTTTCGCAATTTCACATGCAATAATAGGTAGCTAATAAATGTATGCGTAATGTACAGATCATATGTATAGCTAATAAACGTATATATAAATATATACGCTTAGAGATTCTGAGTGCATATATATCTATATATACACACAGATCGTGTGTGTATGTATGTGTATATATATATATATATATATATATATACACACACACACACACACACACACAGATCGAGTGTGTGTGTATATATATATATATATATATATATTGATCGAGTGTGTATATGTGCGTGTATATATATATTGATCGTGTTTGCATATATATATATATACAGAGATCGTGCACGCGCATGCATGTATACACGCACATGATCTGTGTGTGTGTATATATATATATATATATATATATATATATATATATATATATATATATGTCTATGGCTAATGAACCTATATTGGATACACAGATCATGTGTATTGTGAATATACCTATATGCATAGCTTATAGACGAGTATATATACACACACACACACACACATATATATATATATATATATATATATATATATATATATCACGTGTATGGTGAACAAACGAATATGTAATGTATAGCTCATGTGTATAAATCCAATCTACACTTCTAGAAACAATTTTTATAATTGTAGAATGGTGATACGATGTTAAAGATTCTGATGTATCAACTCCACCTAACTCCTTGCCTTCTACCCATCCCAATCAGACGTACAAGCCCGAAAACCATAATTTGCATACTTAGCCATTGGATTGAATTTTGCTGTCAGAGAATATTCTCGTTTAATCAGCAGTTTGTTTGAAGAAAATTAAGTTCCTACCGACCGACATATCATCTACTCACATTCAGGTAATGGTGAAAAATCTTTGGCCAAGAGGCCTACTCTACCTGTTGTCAATGAAGCTACCATTGTATGTATTTACCTAACCCCTCCGCCAAGGGCAGGATGTTACAGGGTTAACATTTTTTTAAAGCGGATTAAACTGGTTTGAATTTAGTTTTCTTTTTCCTAGTCTGGTCGTCTAAACAAGGCTAAAGAACGCAGCCTGTTCTACTATTTACTCATAGTCAAGACAAAAGATGGATTCCTACCTTTCCTGAGGACATTAGGATGAAATGCAAATTCTTTATTACAAGTTTACCGTTATTTAGGAATAGGACAAAAATTTGTTTCTTCTTCATACGGTACTCGACTACGGGTGAATATGCTATCCATAATGATAGAAAAAAAAGAGAAGGATTCTTAATAAAATTTGTTTCTTCCATAAAAATCTTGCTATGTTCCGTTTTTGCTTGGTTGCGGTTATATAATGTATATGTGTGTGTGTGTGCTTAGAGTAACGGTTATTGTCAAAGATTTGAACTCGTGTCGCTGAGTCCACTTTCCACGACGATAACCTTTACACTAAGCACGCATCAACTCAATTATGTATAATCTGAAGTAATCTAAGCCACCATTGTATTACGCGCAAACTGAAATATTTGCTGTTTCTCATGTTCTGCGATGCAAAGTATGGTTTTCAGCCTGTACATCTGGTTGGGTCGGGTGGCTGGTAAGGAGTGAAATAGAGCAGTCGATATATCAGAATCTTTAACATCGGCTGCTAACACCTCGTAGACCTCTTTTCATATTTAACCATATGAACCCTTAGCCCTTGACATTCAGATTCTCTGTACTTGAGCTCACAAAATTAAATGAAAGGCTACAGACGATTGCAAAGTGAAGCCTTTTAGTAGCTGATTTCTTTCCTCCCGGAATATCGATATTTACTAAATATATATAATCTCAGAACTCTTCATATGCAAAATCTTTTTTTATTTACAGTTCTCTTATTTTTTATGTGTGTGTGTGTATATATATATATATATATATATATATATATATATATATATCATCATGTCGTGCCGCTAGCACGGATATCCCTGACTCTCTCTCGCCACTTCTCCCAATTATTCATCGCCTCTGGCAGTTCTTCAGGGATACATCCCATATCCTCACGTAGCTGTTGTATGTATGTTCGAGCTGGTCGTCCTGCTTTTGCTTGGCCATATGCGGGGGTCCATAGGAGTACATCACTTATGAGCTCGTCCTTGCTTCTCCAGCAGTGTCCTGCGTGTCTGGTTCGTCTAACTTGGATAGTTTTCGTGGTGGGAGGCAGGTGGGCGTATAGTTGGTGCCTTGTGGGGTGTTGCCGCCAGGACCTGTTCAATATTGCTCGCAACATTCTTGTGTAATTGCCGTCTAGCTTCTTTTTGAACAAATTGGGTGAATTTTGCCTAAAGAATTAACAGAAGAAAACATTGTTTACATGTGCACCTTTTTTTTTTTTTTAAATTAATAGTGATGGCTAAATATAAGTTCCGGGGATAACGGTTTATAAAGACATGTTGACACATAAATTGAACAATCATAATCAATTTCTTTAAAACAGATGCAACTGTAAACAGTCCTTTCTCTTGTAAATTCTTTCGACAAAATTCACCTTATTTGTTGAATGATCCTCGTGTGTATATGTGTGTGGCAGCTACTTTTTTGACACCACTGCATTGATAATATTCAAGAGATTGAGACATTCCAATTTTCAGTTTTTAAATCTCAAATATCCTTATCCATACAGAGTCACCTGTAAGAAGTTTCTCTGCCGTTGACTGCTATATGGATGCACCACATAGACGCTAACTAAACGTATGAAGAAAAAGCTTGACGGCAATTACACAAGAATGTTTCGAGCTGTATTGAACAAATCCTGGAGGCAACACTCTACAAAACAGCAGCTGTACGGCCACCTACCACCCATCACGAAAACTATCAAAGTTAGACGAACCAGACATGCGGCACACTGCTGGAGAAGTAAGGACGAACTCATAAGCGATATACTGCTGTGGACCCCTTCACATAGACGAGCAAAGGTAGTACGACCAGCAAGAACCTATATACGGCTGTTCTATGCCAATACAGGATGTAGCCTGGAAAACCTCCCGGGAGCGATGGACGATAGAGACGGGTGGCGAGAGAGGGTCAGGGAGATCCGTGCTGGCAGTGCGACATGATACTATTTACCAACCCCTCCGCTCGGGCAGGATATGACACAAGGTCAGTTTTTAAGCGGAGTTTAACAGGTTTGAATTCAGAGTTTTCCTTCTCCTAGACTAGTTGCCTAACCAAGGCTGAAGAACCTAGTCTGTCCTATTTACTCCATGGAGGGAGAATAATTGGATTCATACCTTTCCCAAGGGTATTAGTGCTATGTGAAATGCAATCAGTCTCGTCCAGGATTTGAATTCGTGTCGCCGTGTCCATTTCCTACGACGATAACGACTACACCACGGGCACCTCCCAGTGCGACATGATGATGATGTTGACTAAAATGTTGGCAGCCGTATGGCATGGCGTAACAATTGTTCTACTTGGAGTCTTCTAATTAGTAAACAAGTTGGGTTCGAATGAGAGGCAGAGATGTAAAAATTTAAGAAAAAATAAAGTTATAGCAATGTATCTATTTCAAGAGTAAATAATACAAGAATAGAAAATGGATGTAAGTTCTTTGTTGAATTCAGAGTATTGAAAAGTTCTGTTATATCTACAGAAAAGAAAGTGAAGTAAAAACTAGACTAGACATAGCGAGAAACGATAAGTAAATTACATGAATGTCTATGTAGCGAAGTGGTGTACTGCTCACTTGAACAGTGTACCGTTTCACTTATATAGACACGCATGTGTAGGGACTAGAAGTAAAACATCTATATTGACTGACTGATTGATTTAAACGTATGCCAACGCATCTAGGCTTATTTTATGCCTGAAGGCTAGGGAATCGCGTTCATTGTACAGTTATAGTTACATTTTTTTGTCGTTGTTTCTTTTTGCACCCAGTTATATGATATTAAATATTTCTAATACAAATATTTTCCACTCGTTTTTTAGGTTTCAAGTATTCCTATTAAATACTAATAATCATGTTGTTTCAAGTAACTATTTTCTATTTAACAATAGCAATTAATAACAATCCTTACCCAGCAGGGCACCTCAGGTGGTGTAATGATTAACAAGCTAGACTAGCAAAACTATACAAGTGAGTTCGAATCTCATTGAGTGCTCCATCCATACGGCCTTGTGCCACATCTAAGCAAAAAGCTCAGAAAATTAGAACAGTCCTTACCCAGCTATGGGTTAGATAATACTACTATTGTCTTTTTTCAACGATGGTTTTGGCATTAGTAATCCACGAAGTTTGATATGCCATTAAACAAACAAAACAAACTATAATCCTTAGTAAATAAAGTAAGTAAAGGTGGCGACCATAGTCGAGGGTGACCCAAAGGCTCCCTTTTCAATAGCTACTATACTGAAGTGTTGGGGAGGGCACTACTCCTTCCCCTGGATTGCTCCACTTTACCCTTGATGCGTACCTTATAATGCTAAGTGCTAAGCAAGGAGGTATCAAGTACCATTTTTAGGTCTTTGGTATGACTCGACCAGGGATTGAACCCAGGTCTCCCGAGCCATTGGCGAACACTGTACTCACTAGGCCAATGAGCCGGTAAACTATTCTTAATATAGATAATTTACAGTTATATGGTATCAAGTATTCATATCTAATACAGTTAATTTTCATACAAGTATTACCACCACGGTCAAAGTGGACCTGGGAGTAATGGCAATGAAAGAGTATTCCACGATCCCCAGAGGTTCAGAACTGGAGCCTCGTTATCAAATGCAATTTAGTGTTATACCCAGAACCCACTTTCTTGCTGAATGGGGGTCTTATCCCTTTGCAGGGACACAGTCTGCGTATTCTAAGCCCTGCAGATATAGTGATTGAGCTGTTGGAATAGTATCAGGCTCCGTGTACAATTTGTACTTTCTTTTAAGAAAATAATAAAGACACGCATGTTCAGGTTATTAGAGTGTATACTTTACTCTCTTTTAGCGTTTGCCAGTCTCACGAGATTATGGATCTGCGCTTGGATTTCGGCATGGTTGTATAGAAGAGTGAGAGTTACCCATGCGGCAGATCTCTACTCGTCACGACACTGATAGCCTCCAAGGAAAGATGCTATACTACTTGGTATCAGCGTCATCGCACGGATTGTTAAAACAAGATTGAACATGAAATCAGACCACCTTGGGGACACTGAAACACTGGTAAAGGGTTTGAATTTAGAGCTTTGCTTCTTCCATGTCGATCTCCCTGTCAATGGGGCTTAGCTGATTGTATCCCCTGCTGAGGGACAAGACCCCGCACCAAAAAAATCTGTGCCCTGCGTATGATACTAAATTGCATCTGCTCATGAGGCTCCAGTTCTGGAGATCTGGGCTGTGTGGAGTATCCCTTCTTGATATTATTCCCAGGACCACTCTGACCCAGAGTAGAAATATCTTTCAGGGTCCCATCTATAGGTCAAATAGATCTATTTGAAAATTACTTGTATTAGATAAGAATGCTTGATACCAAGTAACTGTGTGTACATTGTTTGTATCAAGAATAGTTACTTGACGCTATATTTATTTACAAAAGATTATTATCTTTGTTTTAAACTATATAACTGTGTTCAAACAAATATTAAATAGAAGTGATTACTTGAAACCATATATTTGTTTATAGATGATTAGTTTTAAAGAGAAGTGCTTAAGTCATAAAACTGTGTGCAAATTATTTGTATTAGATAGAAATACTTGATATCATATAACTGTGCAAAAAGCTCTTAAAAAATGACACACGCAAAAACAACAAAACAAAACATGAATATACATGTACAATATACAATTCTCTAACATTTAGGCATAAAATAGCCCTAAGCGAGCTGACATGCCGTTAAAACCAACCGGCTTCCTTACTAAGTTTATAGAATCCAGTCTAACTCGTTATTTATTCAGAAATGGGAAGAGAAAAAATATATTCAAGTCTTTTCTAAGGTCGTCAATGCGAAGTGAAACGCGAACAGTCCCGTCTAGAATTCGAACTAAGCTCACTAAGTCCATTTTTTTCTTCTATTATAGCACCATTTTATCATTAGTTATTTGCAGTATAGCAGAAACTGAAATAGAGCTTTAAGAATGTTATCAGGAATAATAGCAGCCTCTACTTTTTTTTTGCAGTAGAGACTTGAAAAATAATTGGGGAAAAATTAAGAAGATTAAATGAATCTCAAAGGAATTATTGTGTGTGAGTCAAAAGTTGCTTGTCACACACAGTAATTATTCAGAGGAAGTACTCTACTAGGATCGTGAAAAAAAAAATGCGTAGAAGCATTTTAAACATGCAATGGCAAGAATAAGAAGAGTTTAAAGAAAACGTTCTTAAATTGAGTATAGTCATTTCGATGGCCTCTTATCCTTTTTTTTTTTTTTTTAATGATATGTATTTCAAATAATTCCGAGAAACTTAGAAAGAACCTTCGAATCTAATAATAGAAATACTGTCCATATCTTTTCATTTTTCCTTCATAAAAAACGACAAAAAATAAACAAAACATTTATGCCATTTTATAAAAGAATAACTGGTTATAGTAGAATCTCTTTGGTTTGGTTTCTTTGTTTAATGTCATATCAACCTTTGTGGGTTATTCAATGCCAAAGCCATCCTTTTATAAGAATGGCACTGGTACTATTTAACTCTGTGGTGATTAGGGGTTTATTCCATTTTCTTAAGGGTATTAGTCCAAAAGTGAACGAAATGGCGTGACTGGAGTTCCAACTCGCTAACTACCCTGTCGTAGTTCAGCACGTTAACCATTACGCCACGGAGACTCCCTCTTTCGATTAGGGCTTCTCGAAGGATTAATATAGTTATGGTAGTGGAAACATTAAATTGATCTCGTTGTTGGTTTTTATAGTGACCACGATTAAGTGGTCCAAAGGTTTAGCTTTGTACAATACGTTGAACTTTGACATTTCTCCGCCTTTTCCATCAAAATGATTTGATTTTATAAAGACATGATTACAGTGTTTTTTTTTTTGGTTTACAATAGGTGACTGAAATTTTCTTTTCTTTTGACGATACGGACATAGTTTACCTGGCTCAAAATACTTTGGTTTGCGTTCTTTGTTTCAATTGCATATTAACCTCTGCGGGTTATTTAAGGCCAAAACTATCCTTGTAGAAGAACAGTAGTGGCACTATTTAACCCATAGCTAGGGGGGTGAAGGGCTTTATATCTTTTCCTAGGGTAGTAGTCCGAAAGTGATCGTAATAACACGACTAGAGTACGAACTCGCTTACTACGATGACCTTGTTCAGTTTCTTTGTTTTAATAACCTACGAAGGTTGATATGTAAAAGTTGGCGACTTTAGTTGAGGGTGACCCAAAGGCTCCCTTTTCAATAGCTACTGCACCGAAGTGTAGGGAAGGGCGCTACTCTTTTCCCTGGATTGCTCCACTTTACCCTTGTTACGTACCTTATAATGCTGAGTGTTAAGCAAGGCGGCATCAAGTACCATTTTTTGAGTCTTTGGTATGACTTGACCTGGGATTGAACCCCGGTCTCCCGGACCATTGACGAACACTCAGTCATCCTTGTACAAGAACAGCAGTAATACTATTTAACCCATAACTGGTGGATGATTAGGGTGTTCATGCCTTTTTCAAGTGTATTAATCCGATAGTGAACGTAATAGCGAGACTGGAGTTCGAACTCGCTTACTTCGAGACTGCGGTCCAGCAATAAGACCACGGAAACTGCTTTACCACAACGTCGCAGTCAAACACGTTAACCAACTAACCAACGAGAACTTTTCCCTGAAAATAGTATTTGAAGACGCTCATTGATCAAGTACCCATATCTCATTAATTTCATACACACTCACACAATAATGGGGCAGAAGTAATGGGACAATTTATGATATTACATAACACAAGTAACATTTTCTCTATTTTTTATAATAAATGTTTAGTTCTATCAAGGTTACATTAATTAGGACAGTTAAAACTCGACTTTCGCATTTTAATTAATCACGATTTTACCATCAGTAATTAAATGGAATTGTTTTTTTTGTTTTTTTTGTTTTTGTTTTTTGTTTTATTTGTTTTTATTTGTGTGTGGCCTACTACAAAAAACACAGACGGCACAATATACAAAAGAAAAACTTTGTCTAAATTATAAATGCAAAAAATACTTCTATTTTTTTTATTTTTTTATTTAATGCAAGAAATATGCGTATCCACTAATTTATAAAACTTAACGCAATGCAATAAATACTGCATGTATTTTGATAGCAGAAAAATTATTGAAGATTATAAGAAATAACATTACTGAAAATAAACAATTACGTGCCGTAAATTTTAATACTTTTACTGTTTATACTTCTGTACGTTAATTGCATTGCATATTGTACCAGGATTGTATATTGACTCTCTCTGCCTCTTAAATTAATTGCATTACATATTGTACCAACACTGTACATTGACTCTCTCTCTCTCTCTCTCTCTCTCTCTCTCTCTCTCTCTCTCGTTAATACTTTTGTACATTAATTGCATCACATATTGTACCAAGACTGTATATTGACCCTCTCTCTCTCGTTAATACTTTTACTGTTTATACTTCTGTACGTTAATTGCATTACATATTGTACCAGTATTGTATATTGACTCTCTCTCGTTAATACTTTTATTGGTAATGCTTCTGCACATTAATTGCATTTCATATTGTACCAGAACTGTATATTGACTCTCTCTCTCTCGTTAAAACTATAATTTTGAATTCATAAAATATCCCGTTAGAATATTGTATAGGATTTTATTTTCTTAGTGTCTTGCATATGGTCAATGATTAAAAAAAATTAGGGTTGATGAAGGTCGACAGTTATGTACTGTTTATTCACTTTTGCGGGAGTTTTGTGCCCGTAAACCCTGCTAGTATAGGTGGGGTCGATTGTACAGGCTTTTTATTTTTATTTTATTTATTTATTTATTTCTATGTTTTATTTATTTATTTTTGAAGACAAGTGTTATCTGTGGTTAATTGAGATTCTATTTTGCTTACGTTTCTGTCTTTCGGAAAGGCATTATTTATCATCAGTTGCCAAAATGTAAAATGTCAAAGTAAGGTAATTAATTAGATCAAAATTTTTTAAAAATTGTTTTCTTGTTTGCAGACTCGTAATGTCCAGGTTAAAAGCATCGTCAGTGTTAACCAAAAGTCGAACTTTTTTAGACTTTATTTTTCTGATGCAAATATCATTGGGGAAGGAGAAAAGTTTTGGTAAACAGACCAGTGGACAAATAAACTCCAAAAAGTTTGGCTTTTGATGAACCCTTTTCGAGCTTTTAATCTGGTCTATTATTTATATAAACGTGATAAAATATTTTTTTCGAGGAATACACCCATAAATTCCAACAGCAAAAAGGAGAAGCCGTAAATGAAATACTGATTTAAAAAAAAAAAAAAAAGGAAATTATTGATTAAAAATATTGAACGAATTATTACCATGATTGTTTTGTTTTAAAAAAATTATAATTACATAAAATAATCTTAACCCTCTGTACCCGAACGCCGGTGTTTATATTCGTTACCTAAAAGTACATATATTCAAGCGACCTAAATTTCGATGGGAAATCTCAATTTCTTCATCGCTATTGCCTACAGAATGTTGTAATTTGTTATTTAACAACCTGTAGGGATGTTAAATAACAGATTATAACATTTTCAGCTTGGACCCCGCCCAGGTTGATGAGCTTAGAGATGTTTATTAGAGGTTTGGGTTGTAAGGGTTGATCGCTAAAGAGTTAATGACAACTTTTTTCTGTCCTCAATGACTTCATTTGATGATAAACTCATTTAATTCAAAATACTGACTTGTTTAATCTTAATTAAACCACCAGGAATTAGTTAGCCGACAAATTTAATAGTTTTATACGATCAGATATTTTTTTAATATCTGATTCGAAAGCAATGTATTTATAAGAAAAATTAAATTGTTCATTTGACCGCATAATATTTCAAAATATGGTAAACTTAATCAAGATATTTTGGAAAGTAAAAGTTCAAAACACTGATCATAGCTTGTCTCTCTCTCTCTCTCTCTCTCTCATACATATATATATATATATATATATATATATATATATATATATACTTCAAATAAATTAAAATATCATTTCTTTTTATAATACTTTCATCATTTAGACCCGGATTATGACCTGTCAAAACCCTAAGTTGATTGAAATTTTAGGCCCTTCACTAAAAGAATGTTGTGTATCTAAAGTTTAGGATAAGCATTTTTAAACGGTTTTTTCATATATATTTTTGTGTACATAAGACAAGAAGGAATAATAATAATAATAATAATAATAATAATTGGAGACTTAAGGAGACTCGCTGTCACTCAGACTCCAGTGAAAAACCATCAGCTAACGCTGATGTGAAAAGCTCTAATGAGTGAATAATAATAATAATAATAATAATAAGCGAATGCAGCAAATTAGCACAGAAAGAGTATAAGACTAGACACAACTGGGTGGGCAAGGTGATCCACTGGGAGATGTGCAAGAAATTTAAATTTGACCATACGAACAAATGGTATATGCACAACCCAGCACCTGTTCTAGAAAATGACACACATAAGCTCCTATGGGACTTTGACATATGGACGGATCACCTAATCTCGACCAGAAGACCAGACCTTATAATAATCAACAAAAAAAGAGAATTTGCAAAATTGTCGACTTTGCTGTCCCGGCTGACCACAGAATAAAACTGAAAGAAAGTGAAAAGAAAGATAAGTACCTCAACCTTGCTAGGGAATTGAAAAGACTATGGAACACGAAGGTGACAATTATACCAATTGTGATTGGTGCTTTTGGTACAGTAACTAAAGAATTGTTAAAGGGACTGGAGGACTTGGAAGTTGGCGGACGAGTGAAGACCATCCAAACTACAACATTGTTGAGAACGGCCAGAATACTGAGAAGAGTCCTGGAGACTTGAGGAGACTTGCTGTCACTCAAACTCCAATGAAAGACCATCAGCTAACGCTGATGTGAAAAACTATCAAGGAGTAAATAATAATAATAATAATATTATCAGATCACTCCTTGTGAGTTTTTCACTCCATGTATCAACTGGTGGTCTTTCATTGAAGTCTGAGTGACTGCTAGTCTCTTCCGGTCTCCAGGACTCTTATCAGTATTCTAGCCGATCTTATTGCTATGGTCTGTATGGTCTCGGTCTGTCCTCTGATTTCCAGTTCCTCCTGTCTTTTTTCCAAGCTTTTGGAGACTATTTGAAGTCCATCAATTAAAATTAGTGTCACTGTCTCCCACATGCTCCACAGTGTATATATATATATATATATATATATATATATATTTCGTTTTTTAAATTTTTTTCTTTAATTTTCTGACAAAATCCAACTACTTGTCTCTCTATTCTCTTTTTTTTATTTTCAATCTGTGGTTCGTCCGAACGGCAAAATCCACCAAGATGACAAGAACATTTTTTCTTGTTAATTAACACTAGGTCTGATCTGGTCTGTTTTTTGGCCGAGATTAGATGATCAGTTTGTATCTCAAAATCCCAGAGAATTTTCTTTTTCTGGCCCAGTCGGCTGGGGCTGCAGAATACACCGACTGCATATCTGCAGAGGCGTAAGACTCCCCCAACGAATGTCCTAGATATGACACGAAACAATTTGATGGTGAGGCTCCAAAATGCTGGAGCTTAGGGGAATGCAGAGAACCACTTTATTGCCATCGTTCCCAGGCCCACTTTGGTAGCAACTGATTGGGTCCTATCCATAGGTTAAATAGAATTAAAGTCTACTTATGCTAAACTGAATTGTTTGAAATAGAACTGTTTATATGTATAAAAATGGATTTGGCATTAAATAACCTACAATGGTTGATATGCTATAAAACCAAACCAAATATTATTATTATTATTATTAGTTTTTCACACCAGTGTGAGCTAATGGAATTCCACTGGAGTCTAAGTGACAGCAAATCTCCTCAGGTCTTCTGGACTTTTCTAAGTATTCTTGCCGGTTTTAGCAGTACTGTGACCTGGAAAAACTCAATCCTTCCTTGGATTTCTAATTCCTCACTTCTCTTTTTTAGATTCTTCCGTGTGATCCGATCATGACTAGTTATACTATCAACTTTTTTTTCTTTTTAACTTTCTGGCATGATCCAGATATTTTTCTAGTTTTTCGCTTTCTTTGATCTGCTGGAAAGGTGAAGTCTACTCGCTGACAAGTTCATTTCTTCTTTTTTATTCCTACTAGATATTGTCTCTAGCCGAGATTAAGGGAACCGTTTTTATCCTCAAGTCCCAGAGGATTTTGTGGATCTTATTTTCTCGGAGAGTTTTTGGTTTGTGCATGTACCATTTCTCTGTATAGTTTGTTATTGTTGTTATTACTCCTTTGAAAGTTTTTCACATCAGCGTTAGCTGATAGTTTTTCACTAGATTTTGAGTGACTGCAAGTCTCCAGGACTCCTCTTAGTATTCTGGTCGATCTTAATAATGCTGTAGTCTGGATGGTCTCCCCTTATCCTCTTATTTCCAAGTCTTCCAGTCTCTTTATCAAGCCTTTGGGATCATTCTAAGTGCACTTATTACAATTGGTATCACCGTCACGTTCATGTTCCATAGATTTTTTTAGTCTGCTAGCAATGTCTAAATATTTATCTCTCTTATCGCTTTCTGTGATCTGCCGGGACAGTAAATTCCATTATTCGGTAGGTTCTCTTGTTTATTTTATGTCGACTATCACTAAATTTGGTTGAGATTTTTTTTATAATAATAATAATAAAAGTGCGAGTTTCTGCACCCGCTCTAACAGGTGGTTTTTCCTTGGTGTCTGAGTGGCAGTATGTTTCCTGGGTTCGACAGGACCTCCAGTCTCCGTTCCAAGCAGACTAACTACAATTGATATCACCATCACCCTAGTGTGCTATAGATTTTTTTTAGTTCTCTGGCAAGGTCGAAGTATTTGTCTATCTTTTCATTTTCTTGTATTCTCACTTTGTGGTTCTAGAACGACAAAATCTGCTAAGTGGCAAGCTCTATTTTTTAGATAATTTACACAGGATTAGGAGATTCGTTTGCATCTCTAAGTCCTTGATGATGATAATTATTATTATTTACAATACGTTAATTTAGAAATTAAAATATATAAATTAAAATATATTAACATTCCAAATACACAAATTAATCAAAAATTAGATAAATATATTAATTACGAATATATTTCAGCTCAAAATCCAAGTTTCCAGAGCAGATGGGATAAATCTAGGGCAGAGAGCCTCGTAATCCATTGGGGTTGAAAAAAATGACTGTACTTGGAGACTTTTTGCCGTAATTATTTGCAAAGAGGGCCTGAGAATTTCGTGTAACTTTGAGTTACACTAAGTAGAAATTCGACCCTGGAAGTGTGTGCACACATAAAATCACGCAGCTGCTGCTTCTGCTTCATATTATTATTATTATTATTATTATTATTATTATTATTATTATTATTATCAACAATAACAACAACTCGTTTTCGATTTTTTCGTACCAGCGTTAGCCGATTGTTTCTCACTGGGGTTTGAGTGACAGCAAGTCTCCATCATTATTATCTTAATAATAATAATAATAATAATAATAATATATCATAAACAGGCACAAAAAGAATGTATGACGAGGCACGACTGGGTGAGAAAGTTGATTTCACTGGGAATTGTGCAAGAGAGTAAAATTTGACCATACTGACGATGCTATAGGCACAAACCAGAATCTATCATTGAAAATGATGTGCACACAATTTTTTGCGACTTTTTGAGATACGAACGGATCATCCATTCCTAGCTAGAAGACCAGACTTAGTGTTAATTAACAAGAAAAAAAAAAGAACTTCTCATCTGGTGGATTTTACAGTTCCAACATACCCAAGAGAGAAAATAAAAGAAAACGAAAAGATAGACAAATATTTGGATCTTGCCAGGAAGCCGAAAAAAGTTGCAGATAATGAAGGTGACGGTGATACTTATTGTATTTAGAGTGCTTGGAATGGTTCCTAAAGGTTTGGAACAGAGACTGAGTGAAATGAAGTTGGGAGGAAGAATCACAACCATCCAAACTGTTAAGATCAGTTGAAATACTTAAAAGAGCACGAGAGTCTTGGAGAGACGCAGACTTCAGTGAAAAACCACCAGTTAAGATAGTGTGAAAAATTCTCAATGATTATAGTAGTAGTAGTAGTATTTGTGAGGGTGCAGCAAATCTGTGATTCTTCAAATATTACTTTTGTGACTTGGGTAATGAAATTTTAAAAACATGATTAGGGGCTGTTACGTGAATGCTGTTTAAAATGCAGTTGCAAATCTAAAAATTACTCAATTTATGTTTGTTAGTTTATGGTTCGGAAGACCGAGGTTCAATCCCTGGTCGAGTCATACCTAAGACTCAAAAAGCTGTACTTGATGCTGCCTTGCTTTACACTCAGTATTATAAGGTAAGGATCAAGGGTAAATTGGAGCAATTCAAGGAATGGAGTAGCGCCCTCCTCTACACCTCGGTGTAGTTGCTATTGAAAAGTGAGCCTTCGGGTCACCCTCGACTACAGTCACTAACTTTACTTTATATATATATATATATATATATATATATATAAACGTGTAAATTTTAATTCATATGTGTGTTTTTTTTTCAGACCTTATGTAAATAGAAATGTGCAAATTTACCCGTTTTAATATAGAAAATAAGTTAATTTCTAAATTTTATTATCGAAGGCACAAAAGCAAAATTTGGGAAAAAAATAATGGCCATTTTCTGTACTTTTACAACATAAGCAATTAGGAAGTACATGTTATCCTGGAACAAAATTTAAGATACATAGTTTTATTTATTTACTTGCTTCTGTATATACGTATATAACATATGTAGGTATGTTATTTTGTCCATTCTAATGATTAAAAAGTCGCTGTGAAGGTATAATCTGCACAGCGATTTTTTAATCGTTATTTATAACTGATATAGAATGAATGTGATTTTTATTCAATAATGATAATAATAATGAGACCCATGAAATTTTCTGGGATTTTGAGATACAAACAATCCAGGCCTGAAGTCCAAACACAAAGTTTATTAAACGAGAGAAAAGAACTTGCCATCTAGTGAATTTTGCTGATTCAGCAGACCACAGACGGAAAATACGAGAAAGCGAAAAGAAAGACAAAAACTTTGATCTTACCAGAGAGCTGAAAAAGCTGTGACACATGAAGACGTCGGTGATACCAATTGTAGTTGGTGCACTTGGAACAGCACCCCTAGGGCTTGGAGAGAAGATTAGAGGAATTGGAAAACAGTAGAAGAACCGAGAGTGGATAGATCACAACTTTGTTAAGATCAACTAGAATACCGAGAAGAGTACTGGGGACCCGAGGTGACTTGCAGTTACTCAGACGCCAATGAACCCCTCTCCCCAGTTAAAACTAGTGTGAAAAACTTGCATAGGAATAATATATATATATATATATATATATATATATAATAAAAAAACTCAAAATAAAATGATTTTGTTTCTCTTTAAGTGTTCTCAGCGTTAATTTAATATTTCTTTCTCTTTCTCTTTTAAACCAGAGCGTGAAAATAATAGGATTCGTGTTTAAAACCGTTAATCCGCAAACGGTAATGTCAGCAGGATATTTTGCAGACGATTCTGCAATTTTCACAATGAATATGAACAATAATGAGGATTTTCTCTAAACTCTTTTTTTTTTCTATTTTATAATTTTTCCCTTATTTTTTTATTCAATTTCTTTTCCAATTATTCATTTATTCCTTGTTGAATTTTTTTTTTTAAGTATAAAGACTGACGGCATTATTCCTTAAGATTTTTTTTAGTTTAAACGAAAATTTATTACCTCAGAGATTTTTCTGCCGTTTATTCTGTTTGTTTAATTAATTTATTCATTTTTTTGATATAAAAAGGATAAATTTGATATCCAGACTGTAATGAACAAATAATTAGGATTTCATTTATTTATGAATAGCTCGACAATTTCATTTGTTTTACAGTGACTATTTGTTACTGGAGAAATAACCTTTACTTTAATTACTATGGAGTAATAATATATATATATATATGGGTCATGAATTTGTTTATAAATGCATATCAAGTATGTATATGTCTTGAAAGTCTGTTTATAAATACATATAAAGTAAAAAAAAAAATATAATATCAATTTCTGTATTTGTGTGTGTGCGTTGAAGTATATAATCAGTTTGATTAAAATTTGGTGAGACCCTTAAACTACACAAAATTTGGAAATAACTTGTTAACCTCAAAATTACGTTAGAATTTTAAAGGTACCTCTACTCACAAAAGTAAAGGAACTACTGAATATTCTTACGTCCGATAAAGTGTGCGTATCTAATTATACTATAAGAGTATGTAAAAATTTATATAGTTGAGGTGTACATGGGTTTGCGTATATATTACTGCATACAAAATATGTATACATACTGAGCGCGCGTATATATATATATATATATATATATATATAGTAACGGTGTTGGTTGTTACTAATTCACTTTGGGGGGTTGTGGCAAACCAAGTGCGATATAATTTGGAGAGTGCTCAATATCTGTGATAGAGCTATTATATAATAATAATAAATAAATAAGTATTAGATTTTATACATTTAATGCTATGGAAGTTTGTCTGCGACCTTAGGTTTTATGAAGTTTTACAAAGTTTGTAAAACTTCATATATGTATATTGTAATATATATTTATTTTATATATATATATATATATATATATATATATATATATATATATAATTTTATATTCGTAATATAGTTTTATGTAATATTAAATAAAGATTAATGTATATAGTATTACGTGTATATTTTCATATATATGCACACATACACATGTATTTTATATAATATGTGAAAGACTGCGAAATATATAAGTATATATATATATATATATATATATATATATATATATATAAGTGCACACACACACACACACACACGTATATATATATATATATATATATATATATATATATATATATATATAAGCCTATGCAAGTGTCTCTTTATCAAGTTTTCACCATTACACCACCCAAGATGCCCCTTATCAAGTTCTAGCTATGCACACAACATATGTATATGTGTTTATTAGTGTGTATGTGTGTAATAATTTTTCCCTGAGAATATTAGGCTTTTTCCGACCTCATAACATCGAAACTAATTTCATGTGTCATCATGTCAATTTTCCAGAAGAAAGAACAGACAGAATTTTCAACATGACTTTACGGAAAAAAAAGGGGCTGTGGGGGCGTTTAATTTTTTTCCCTAAACAATGCGGTACGAATATCTTTTTTTTTTGTTTGTTCTATGAATGTCAATGATGATGCAATGAGTCAAAGTTTGCTCACTTCTTCTATCAAGTAAATCACGAAATGATGCGTTCGCTTTCATCTTAGATTGCATAATACATTCAACTTGAAGATTACATGACAATGTTCAATCCGGATTTGAAGATTATAAAGATAAGAATGAACGAATATATATATATATATATATATATATATATATATATATATATATATAATTGTGTGTGTGTGTGTAAAATGAATAAAAGGAAAAAATTAAATCTTAGTTTCATTAAAATTATCTGTATTTTGTCAGATTTTTATACAATCGGATTATCTCACACACCTGTATTATTACCTGCACACACACACACACACACACACACACACTCTATTTCGCGTTGTGTAATGGTAAGAGAATTGGGCTAGCACACTATTACGAGTGAGGTCAGTTCTCACTGGGTATTCTATATAATTCCGATCCCAAGTAACCTAAGCTCATTTTTTTCTTCCAATCAATTCTCTCATATATATATATATATATATATATATATATATATATATATATATATAACAGTTTAAATCTCATCTTCTCCGGTTCATTTGTTTGGAAGTTTTAAAATATTTCAAGCTCAAGATTAGTATTTTCTCTTTCAATTTTAAAGAAAACACCTAAAACTACGTTGTAGAATTGAACTTAAGTTGAGATTTAAATTGTTTTTGGTTTTTATACTACTGACCAGCATACGAGCACTTTAGTTTATCCAATGTTTTTAAACTATTGTTTTTTCTGCCACACACACACACACACACACACACGTTTCTTTACTTTTCAAGTTCTTTCGAATGAAAGTCTTTGATAAAATGCAAACTTAAAAACAGCCTCACTAAAATTTTGAATGAGCGCACCTGTCGTGAACTAATGAATTAATACGTTCTATAAGGTAGAATTAAGAGTTATTTCAGCCGAGGTGACTTTTCATCGTTTATATATATATACTTTCAAGGGATGTAAAAATATAATAGATATTCAAAAAAATCAAATCATGGTAATTTTTAAAAATAAATGTATGTAAATTTTTAAAAAAATATTTAATTGTAAATTGACTTTATTTATAAAGCGAGTTATAAAAATTCATCTTTCATTTTCAAAAAAATTTCTGCTCTACATAAAAAGTATTGTTCAAATGAATTTAAAAAGAATTTCAAGACTTAGCACGAACCTGTTAAATTTAAAAACGTATTATTTAAATAATGTCTGCTGCTGCTGACATGGAAACAAAATAAGAATCAGCAACGATGATGATGATATAATGTGGACTATTTTTCGACTTTTCCCTTCCAAGAACGCTAATTAAAAAATATATTATCCTTGCAAATCTATATCAAAGTATAACTCTCCATCTCAGTACATTATCTATCTTTCTCTCTACCGCAATGCATTATCTACTTACCTCTTTATATCTATCTATCTATCTACCTCTGTACACTATCTCTCTATTTCAGATGAAGACCAGTTTTTATTACTTGCTTCAAGGTTTATTGCGTTCTATATTGTTGTAATGTATTTAATCTTCTTCTGTCACATTTTATTTAAAAAACGGAATATTTTCGTTAGTAGTAACGAGCCATCCAAACTGTCCAATAAGCTTCTTTTTTTTTTCTTTCTCTAAAGTTTTTCGGAAGTCATATATCAAAAGAGCTTAGATAACCAATCTAGTGCAAATGATTTTCAACACCTGATTTTAATTTTTGAAGTTGGTTCTCTTTCGCATTGTATGTTGTTGATTATTCTCAAGTAAAGTCCTGGTTTGATCGCAATCAACCACAACTGGTGTACCTGACCGTGAAGGATTGTTCTCTGAAAAATCTCCAGCCCGAAACTTAGCAAACCATTTTTAACATGTTCGATATTTCACAATAGCTTCTTCGTAAACACGTGAACAATGTTGCTTATTTCCTATTTTCAATGTTAGAATTAATAAACAAAAAGATCAGTTTATCTATTTATTTATTTCATACTGATATGACAGATATGGCAATATATTGAAAAGCAACCCCCTTTTTTTAATGAAAATTATTAAAACTAAACTCTCCTAATGCCATCTAACAACAAAACCGAAATATTTTCTTGACAGAAAATGTTTTTCCTGCATATCTGAACTATATCTCACCCTCCAAATTCAGAAAGTCTTTTTATTCATTTTTTATTTAAAAAATATGATCATCAAGAACCATTTAGGCTGGATATGACACAAGGTCAATTTTTAAGCGGAGTTTAACAGGTTTGAATTTAGAGTTTTCCTTCTCCTAGACCAGTTGCCACACCAAGGCTGAAGAACTAGTCTACCCTACTATTTACCTATAGCTGGAGGGGGGATAATTGGATTCATACCTTTCTCAAGGGTATTAGTGCTATGTTAAATGCTATCAGTCTCGTCCAGGATTTGAACTCGTGTCACCGTGTCCATTTCTAACAACGATAACCATTACACCACGAGCACCTCCTCCTCCTTCGGACTAATATCATTGGGAAAGGTATAAGGATTCCCTTATACCTCCAACTATAAGTTGGATAGCTCCGCTTCTATTCGTTTACAAGGATGGCTTTAGCGTTAAAATAACCCACGAAGGTTTATATGTCATTAAATTAAATTCCTCGTGGTGTAATGGTTAAAGCGATGGACTGCGGAATCGTAGTACGCGAGTTCGTACTCCAGTCGCGCTATTACGTTCACTTTCGGGCAAATTACCCTTGGAAAGGTATGAACCCCCTTATCCTCCCAGCTATGGGTAAAATAGTACCACTACTGTTCTTCTAGGAGAATAGCTTTGGCATTAAATAACCAAAAAAAGAGTTGATATGCCATTAAACAAAGAAACCGAACCAAACCTCATTAAATTAAGAAAAAATCCAAACCCACTCTTTGCATTGTTTGGCTGATTTTGTTCTACAGAGAGATCTGAAACTGCATCTTACAGGTGTGCATATACTGCTATGTCGTAATTACTTCTGCACTTTTATTCAAATCCTCTCTTGGGAATATACACCATGACATGTAGTGCGATCTTTTCTTCTCGTTGCAGCAGTAACATCACAACTTACGTGACACTCTAACACTCTTGACACCACAACTATATACCAGTATCAGCTCTTTACACTTTTTTGTTTGTTTGTTTTGTTTACTAATACCACAACTCCCACTCCTCTCTTTTTTCAACTTTCCTTCTATTCTCTTCTTTTACTTCTACCTCCCCACTCATTTTCTATCCCCCCTCTTCTCTTCTATTTCCTCTCTTTTCCCTACTACTTCTTCTCTTAATTCCTCGTCTCCTCTTTTCTACTTCTACCTCTCCTTTCCTCTCTGCTTCTCCTCTCCTCTCTTCTACTTCCTCTCCTTTTACTTCTCCCTCTCCTCTCTTCTACTTCCTCTCCTTTTACTTCTCCCTCTCCTGTCTTCTACTTCACTCTCTCTTTCTTCAACTTTTCTTTGTCCTCCTTTTATCTATTTTCCCCTCTCCTGTTACTTTTCCCCTTCTTTTACTTCTACTCTTCTCTTCTTCAACTTATCCTTCTCCCTCTCCTCCTTTCTACTACTTTTCCCTCTCTTTTTGTCTACGTCCTTTCTCTTTTTCCACTTTTTCTTTGTACTACTATTATTGTTTTCCTTCTTTTTCTCCTATTTTCATTATAGTTATAATTTCTCTTTTCTTGACTAGTTTTCATTCCTTTCTCATCATTTTTTTTTTAATCGTTTTTTCCTAAAAGTGTTTTTAAAATTCAAGTCTGCTTAATGGACACAACCATTAAAATAAGCACTGCTTAAAAAATACCTGAATTATTACCATGAATAAAAGAGTAGTTTTATTAATTTTTTTTTTTCCTTCGCTATTTGAGAAAAATGTTCTTTGCAAATGAATGATATATTTTGAGTTTTTCTTCAAGCCGCTCTGTAAAACGTGAAAAATTGTTCAAGTCGTGTCCCCTTTCAGCTCATCATTGATTTACTGAGAGAAGAAATTGGAAAAAAGAAAAAAAAAATTCAAAATGTTTAACATAATTCACAGAAATAGCTTTTAGTCTGTCTCGTTTCATTCTTTGGGCTAAATTCCATTTTCGCGTTTCTGTCTATACAACCATTCTAACCCTTAGAAAATGCAAAACGAAACCGACCCCCTAGATATGCATCTTATATCATTGATTTTTTAAATATGTATATAGGTCTTTTAGATTTAAAAAAGTTTTACAAAATTCTTTTTATACAATGTCGTTAAAACTAGTGCTGTAGTTTTTTCCTTTTTTTTTCTTTTGCCTTTTTTCGTTAATTCTCTTTAACAAATTTCTGGCGAAGAACATAGATAAAAAAGAATTTTAAAAAGTGAGAGACTACACTAAGAACAAGTAAAATAGATAGGTAGATGCTTCAGGTGTTCGTTGCAAATAATAATGTCAGCTTCAAGGTAAATCTATGCGTCTTGCTTACTGCAATGTATTTAACGATAGTCTAGTTTACTTAATTTGTTTATAGACATTATTTTATTGAGTTTTTCAAACCTGTAGTTAACAGGTGTAATCTAGTTAAAAGTAAAAATGGTATATTTCAATTTATTAAGAAAAGAAAATCAGGTGTGGATGAAGAAAGGTATGCCGTTACTTCTGTCCAAGATTTGACATTTTTTTTCGTGGCTTCAAATTTTATAATGGTGTAAGAACTATTCTTTTTGAAAATTCCAACACGCAGCTTTTTTTTTTTATATCTTCAATCAAATCTTACTTATATATTCATATACATGTGCGTGCATACGTTATCTATCGTTTTCTTATCTATTTTCCTTCCTTTCTTTTTATCATTTTTTAATCTCTTTTTTTCTTTCCTTCTTATTTTTTACTTTCTTTTTATCTTTCTTTTTCACTATCATTTTCTCTATCTATCTATCTATCTATCTATCTATCTATCTATCATTGTTATTTTTCTAAAGCTGTAAAACAATGGTAGTATATTTAATTCGGTGGGAAGAAGAAAAATCAGATTTAGTTTTAATGCGTTTTATTTATTTTTTTAAAATTCTAAATCTTTGAGGATAACGTGATTAACGATTTTAAAGAGATTTCTTTTAATCGTAGAAAATAATTTATCTTCATCTCAAGAATTTTATACATTCAAACGATATTAGAAGCTCGTCATCTATGGTGTGCGTGTGTTTGTAAAAGCTGAATCAATAAGTCCATAGCCTAAGGCGAAGCTATTAGCTGATATTTGAGGTAAAATGTTTAATGTTCGATCTATGCGATTAATGCATTCACCATTGAATTAAGTGCATTAACAAGTAAGGAGAATGTATTGTGGAATAAATAGTTGCAGTATAATTTTTCATCATTATGTCGCAGACATATTATACTATTTACGTTTGTGTACATCGTTATACATTTGTGTGTGAATGGCTATGTATGTGTAGACACGCACGCACGCACACACACACACACACACACACACACACACACACACACACACACACCGTTTGTTGAATTACTAAATAATTGATTAGGAATAGACAGAAAATAGATACGCGTTTTAAAAAAAATGTATTATGCAAGTAAATAAATAGAATGTTATTTATTTTAAATAATGGGAAATGAATACTAAGTATTTTTGAAGAAGGAATTGACATTTTTTCAGATACAGAATAGAAGTTTTAATTGAAATTTAATGCCAAGAAAAATTGTAATTTCTTAGCAATATTTTAATTATTTTCTCTATTAACATCTATTTCGGTGGATGATCAAATAATTAACGCCTAATTGATTAGAATTTTTTGGTAAATCTGAAGGAATTATTTTAGGGGAGAAATCTGCTTTTGAAATAAATGGATAAGGATATGTAAATAAAAGTGCATTTTGCTTGGGACTTATTTTTTTTTATCTTGTTAAGTCGTGGGGTTCTCCTTGTCATAACGATCCGTTCATATTTCTATTTTGGAAGGAGTTAAGGATTTTAATTAGCATTTCATAATTTATCTCTTACATTGAGAATTTGATTAACTAAAAAGAAAATCAAAAGAAAAAGGTTCAGTTTGACATAAAGCCAATAAAATTATTATTCGATTGTCAAGTTAGAGCATTTTAAGTGAATTATTCTTATAAAAATTTCGCTACGGAGTGCTGTTTTTGCTGGGTTACACACACACACACACACACACACACACACACACACACACACACACACACACACACACGTGTATGTGTGTGTATATATATATATATATATATATATAATTAATAAAAGAATAAGATTAATAAGATTTATTTTATTCATAATAAAAGTTAAAAGTGCTCACTGTAAAAACGGCGGCTAAAAAGCTAAAGGGTTTTTTTTAATATAAGGGCAGGTTAAAGATATATATATAGAAACGGAGTTAGGTTGGTGTATCGATACAAAAATATGAATAGATAGCTATATGACAAAATTTTTAAGAGATAATGTTGGAAGAAATTCAAACACACACATACATACACACACACGTGTGTGTGTGTGTGTGTATTTTTGAATTTCTTCCAACATATATCTCTTAAAAATTTTGTCATATAGCTATCTATTCATATTTTTGTATCGATACACCTATCTAACTATTCGTATCTAGCTATTCAATTTATACTTATTTTTATCTATCAAAATGTTCATATCTTCCATTCCGTCTTTCACTATCCACCTATCAACTCATATTTAATTATTTGTCTAACCTATCGAAACCGCTTCATTATCTAAGTAAAAACCGTGATTTAAAATGCTGATTTTCCTGGCATTAGCCTACTTCTCTCCACTTGGAATATTGGCGCAACAGAATCTTTTTGATCTCCACATCCTCCTCCTTGTTTTTTTTTCTTCCAAAGTTTTCTTTCCTTTTTTTTCCTTCGTTTTTCTAAGTCCGCTAATTATATCTCCTTATAAAAAAAATGGTGTGGGTATCTATCGAATATTGATTTTTCAGGATAGATAAACCCTCCTTACTTGAATAATTAGTGAAATAGAATTTTCCTCTACGTCGAGCTGTTAGTACATTCACGGTACTTATTAATGCTTATAAAATCTGCCATAACTCCATAAGTATTTATCACACGATCATTAAGACTTCTTTCTTCAATCTCCTCCTCCTCTTTTCCCCAGATGATAATGATGATAAGCTCTTGAAACACATGACAAAGATCAATTTTTCCAATACAACCCCTCACTCCCAGCAGCTGCCTCTACACACGCCTCTTGGCACTCAAAAAATCTATTTATTTATTCTTTTACGAGAAAATAATGCAATGCCGTTTTCCTCCTCTCCCACCTCTGTTGGGCGGACTTCGTTGATTGCCACTACTAGGCCGACCCACTCTCGACAATTGACGGTAAAAATGATGGCCATTATTTATGTCTTCTGGTAAAATCATAAAGAATCAAAAATAATTCACAGTTGATGAATTGAACAGATTTATTATAAATGAGATGCCGCCTTTCTAATTTTACGGAGTGACGTTATCTGTGACGTCACCCGTGACGTCATAAAAATGTTGCCGGCGTACCATGGCTGCTTCGTTGATATAAGAGATGAAGAGGAGACTTTCTTGAATAAATTTAAAGCAACAGTTTCTTTTGTGTGTGTGTGTGTGTGTGTGTGTGTGTGTAAGTCAAGATTTTATTCATTTATGTTTAAAACGATGTTCACTTATTTTTCGTTTTGTTTAGTTATTTCTTTTCTTTTTTCTTATGCTAAATATCTTTTTTAAAATGATGATTTTAATTTTTTTTACATTTGATTGTGACTTTAACCGGTCACCTGCTTTCTAACAAAAACCACAATCGCCAGCATCTTCGGCATATCTAATTTTTGATATAAAAAAAAAAAAAATCTGTAATTTATCTAATTTCTTCTTCATTCATCTTTTTTCTTTCTAGTATTTTAGTTTTTTTTTTCTTACTCATTTCCTTTTTCTCATTCTTTTTCCTTCTCTTTCTTTTTCTTTTTAGTCTACGTTAACAGCGTCGTAAATGTTTCTTTTTCCTTTTCGAATTTTATCTTATTTCTTGATTTTTTTCCTTCCTAATTTTTTTGTTCTTTCTATATTTTCTTCCACTTTTACTTTTTTTCCTCTAGTTTTTTCTTCCTCTTTTTCTTTCCTTCTCTCTTTTTCTTTCTTCTTTCCTTCTCTCTTTTTCTTTCTTCTTTCCTTCTCTCTTTTTAGTCATTACGTTAACAATGTAGTAAATTCACCCTCCCCACTAATTTATGACTTAATTTTCAATGTGTATTTAATTCTGACCACATTTAATATTACATTGTTAAATAAATATTGAACGTTTTATTAAAATTCGATGAATTGATTTTTCGTAGATTTTACAAATCAGATTTTTTTCTTTTCTTCGCCTAAAATTTTCACACAGACACGGCTGTTTTTTTTTTTTTTTTGTTTTTTTTTTTTCTTTCTTTTTTTTCCCCCTCCCACTAATGACTATTTTACACTATATTTTTTGTATGTCACAAAGATCTTCGATTCTGCAGAAAGTGTAGCTTACTAACAAAAAATAATCTTCATATAGAATTTAAAAATTTTTCTTGCTTAAAATTCAAAGCTTATAACAATAGAATTAAATTTTATGCAAGTTTGCAGTTTTGATTCCCTTTGGGTGCCGGTTCAAGACCTATGATTTGTATTACAAAACTCATTGTTAAGCTTTTCTTTAATGTGTGATGTGACGAATGACATGACCTGTCATATTAGAATAATTCGATGTGACAGGAATTCGGGTAAAGGTTTAAAATATATATATAAGGCTTCCAATGTTAATCTCCTTTGAGTTGAATTTCAAGCAAATATATCCCGATAAAGATTTGAATTTAATCTTTAATTCTGAATATTTTTTAGTTTTAACAAAATTCAAGATCGCCTGGCATCACGATCGTCTGCAATTTGACAAATTACGCTCTTCTACATTTGTATTTATTGAATTCAACAAATGATTAATTCGAATGAATTTGTTTTCTTCTTCGGTCATTGAAATACGAGATCAAAGGTTCTTAATCTTTTTATGGCTTCAGACCTCCTGAATTTATTTTGTAGTCAAACTCTCTTCACCGGATTATCAAACGATAAGCATTAACATCATCCTTTTTCGGGCGAATAAAAACGAAATAAAGCAAATATTACCAACATTTTATTTCTCTTGTGTGTGTGTATATATATATATATATATATATGGTAACTAAGGTTAACTCCAAATAGAAATATTAAGATGCAATATTTACAGTTCATTTCTTCTTCTTCTTCTTCTTCTTCTTCTTCTTATTATTATTATTATTATTATTATTATTATTATTATTATTATTATTCCTTTGAGAGTTTTTCACACCAGCGTTAACTTATGGTTTTTTTTTATTGGAGTTTGAGTGACAGCAAGTCTCCAGGACTCTTCTCAGTATCCTGACCGATCTTATTTCTAAGTCTTCCAGTCCCTTTACCAAGCCTTTGGGGATTGTTCCGACTGTACGAATTACAATTGTCTCCATCATCTTTGTTTTATAGTTTGTTCTTTTTTTTAGTTCTCTAGCAAGGTCTAAGTATTTATCTCTTTTCGCTTTCTTTTGATTTTATCTTGTGGTCTGCTGGGACGGCAAAGTCCACTATTCGGCAAGTTTCCTTTTTTGTTGTTGTTGCTGTTGACTATCACTAGTTTATGTGATCTGTTTGTATCTCAAAATCCCAGAGAACTTTGCGCGCCACATTTTCCAGGACGGATTCTAGGTTGTGCATTATTAATATTATCATTATTATTTACTCAATTCGAGTATTTTCCCCCATCAGTTTTAGCTGGTTGAAAGGAGTAGCACCCTTCCCGACACTTCAGTGTAGTATCTATTGAAAAGAGAACCTTTGGGTCACCCTCGACTAAGGTTGCCAACAACTTTTAACTGCTGACTTTTCACTGAAGTCTAAGTGAAGGCAAGTCCCCTTAGGTTTCTTCTGCTG
>CAUZXS010002012.1:57500-82500 GCA_963585895.1 Sepioteuthis lessoniana
ATATATATGTATAGATGATTACATGCGTATGCATATAAATGATTTCATCTGTATGAATGCATATACATGCTGACTAGTGTTTGTGTGTATACAGATAATTATGGCATAGCGGTTAGTGTTCGCCAATGGCCCGGGAGACCTGGGTTCAATCCCAGGTCGAGTCATACCAAAGACTCAAAAAATGGTACTTGATGCCTCCTTGCTTAACACTCAGCATTATAAGGTACGGATCAAGGGTATAGTGGAGCAATCCAGGGAAAGGAGTCGCGCCCTCCCCTACACCTTTGTGTAGTAAGCTATCGAAAAGGGAGCCTTCGAGTCACCCTCGACTATGGTCGCCAACTTTACTTTACTTATACATATAAATGACTGCATGTATGTGTGGACATCCATGTTGAGGTTTACAGATCTGTTTTTGTATAGCATATACATGATTATATGTGTGTCTATATATGTATATATAGATTGTAATTTACAAAGCTCTTTGCTTCGATGTGGCACAAGGCTGAATGAATGGGGCACCCAATGAGTCTCGAACTCACTCGTGTAGGTTTGCTAGTCAAGCTTGCTAACCGTTACACTACCAAAGGTGCCCATATGTATATATAGATAATTATGTGTGTGTGTGTACATATAGATGATTATATGGATGTGTGTGTGTACATATAGATGATTATATGTATGTGTGCATATGCATTTAAATCACTGTTTGTGTGTGTGTGTGTGTGTGTGTGCATATATCCATAGAACTGATTACATGTGTGTGTTCATACATATGATGATTGAATATGTATTCATCTCTACGTATACATGTGTACATATCCATTTACATAACAACTTTTTTTTTATATATACATATAAATGATTACATATGCAATGCATGTGTATAGATATATATAAATGATTATATATATTTACCAGCCCCTCCGCTCGGGGAGGATATGACACAAAGTCAATTTTTAAGCGGAGTTTAACAGGTTTGAATTCAGAGTTTTCCTTCTCCTAGACTAGTTGCCTAACCAAGGCTGAAGAACCTAGTCTGTCCTACTCTTTACCCATAGCTGGAGGGAGAAGAATTGGATTCATACCTTTCCCAAGGGTAATGTGTGTGTGTGTGTGTGTGTGTATATATATATATATATATATATATACTATATTTTAATTGCAATCTCTTTTTCAATCAGTGTTTATTAGAATCAACATACAAGATTTGTTTTTATGGTTTGTTTTACTAATTTTTATGTCTCTGCTCAAGAAATATATAATATTGGTGTGGGCATATATATATGTGTGTGTGTGTGTGTGTGTGTGTATAACAGTTATTCGTATTTTTTGTAATATCTATTTCAGCAGACCCTATATTTTTAAAAACTATTAGATCTGCATCTTCAGACAAAAAAAAAAAATATATGTATGTATGTGTGTGTATATATATATATATATATATATAACAGGATGGAAATAAATTTATAATCCTAAATTAACCGGTCTTTGGTTTTTTCTTAAAGAAATATTGCTCTGTAAAAAAATTACATTGAGCTCTCCACCAGAAAAATTTAAATGTTCAGCTCCTGAATGATTTTCTTGTCCTGAAGGAATTACTCCCAACTCTGGTTTAACTGGACCGAATAACACCTATATATATATATAAAGTTAGCGACCATAGTCGAGGGTGACCCGAAGGCTCCCTTTTCGATAGCTACTACACCAAGGTGTAGGGGAGGGCGACAAGGCTACTCCTTTCCCTGGATTGCTCTACTTTACCCTTGAACCGTACCTTATAATGCTGAGTGTTAAGCAAGGTGATATCAAGTTCCATTTTTAAAGTCTTTGGTATGACTCGATCTGGGATTGAACCCAGGTCTCCTGAGCCATTGGCGAACACTCTAACCAATGTCCGGTGTTATATATATATATATATATATATATATATATATATATATATATATATGACAAAATATGTATGTGTGACATGAGACAAAATATACATATATGTGTATGTGTGTGACATGTATATTGTTACTTAGAAAAACATGAGTATCACCAAGTAACCCTTATTTAAAAAAAAAAATGCCTTAAAAAGAAGGAAAATGAATTAAAGATTTGGCTACTGAGTAATTAAACTAGGTAAGTGTGTTTATATATATATGGTAATTTTATTCTCTGATTTATTGGTCATTGCCTTTTTCATTAGGGAGACAGGTCTTTTGAGAAAGAACCAGATAATTCAAATGGTAAATACTTTTGGTTGTGAATTGATTGTATCTGTTACTGTACATTTTAATCCCAGATAGAATCATGAATAGTTGTTGAGACATTGATATTTCAGTCTTGCAACACTGACTCTTCTCATCTAGTTGCTTACGTTGCCACTACCAATTAAATTGAGTGACTTTATTTCTTTTCTACCTGATTACATTCCTGTTCATGAAAGTAGAATATAAAAATGGACAAATAACCACAGAAGAATAATCTCGGATCCCAATTTAGCCAATCAAATGGCTTCTTCCAACGGAAAATAGTCATCAATCTCAGTTATCAAGGATCGCCCAGAAATAATAGATTACTACTTGTGTAAATATTTGTATTTACTTGACTATAAGACATGTTGCATCATACCATATATAGTCATATATTAATTCCATTTTTCTCCTCTCACTTTCTCTCTCCGCTTTATGTGTATGTATGTAGGTATATATGTATGTGCATATAAATACACAGATATATATATATATATATATATATATATATATATATACACACACACATTCTCACACACATCCTCAGTAAAGCAATTATATATTAGTTCTAAACATTGGACAAACCTTGTACAGGTACATGGGTGAGTGTGTGTGTGCACATATATACATATATATATATATATATATACTCACACCTGTACTTGTACAAAGTTTGTCCAATGCTTGAAATTTACATATAATTGCCTTACTGAGAATGTGTGTGTGTGTTTGCATATCTGTGTTTATATATATATATATATATATATATATATATATATATATATATATATATATATATGTGTGTGTGTGTGCATATATGTATTTGTATGTTTATATATATATGTGTGTGTGTATATATATATATATATATATATATATATATGTATGTGTGTATGCATATATGTATTTGTATGTTTATATATATATGTGTGTGTATATATATATATATATATGTATATGTGAGTGTTTGTGGATGTGAATATACATCTATGTATGTACATTTGTGTATGTGTGTTTATTTCTATACATAAAGTGTTTGTGTGTGTGTGTGTGTGTATCTATCTATCTATCTATCAAGAGAGAGAGATGATATGACTGTGTTTGCATTTATAATTATTAGAGCTGTGTATATATAGTATGTGTATGTATATATTTACTCAAATCCTGGTTGGCTAACCAATGCTAAATAATCCTGTCTATCTAACTATTTATCAATGACTAGAAGGAGAACAAATGGTTTAATGTATTTCCCAAAGTTTGTAGCTGCAAATTATTTGTATTAGAAAGGAATACTTGATACCATATAACTGTCTGCAAATTATTTGTGGTATGAATAGGTATTTCAAGTTATAATTGTTTACAAATGGTTATCATTAAATGGGAATATTTACCTGAAATTTTATGATAATTTGAAAAAATAAGTCAGGCTTAGGTGTAAAATAACCCAATAAGTGTTGACATGCTTTAAACCATCTAAGCAAACAGTTGAGCTCAAAATGAGAGTACTTTTTTTTTTTATAATTTCTCACACTTACCGAAGTCCTACTTGTAATATTTAAATACTGTTGTTAGTATTAATATCTAGGAGTTATAACCTTGGTATTTTTGGGGGTCATAGCTAAAATAAAAAAGAAAAAAGTCTTGAACCATATGGGGTTGGGATATATATATATATATATAAATGCTTGCTTTGTTAGTGAGACTTAGAATACACTGACTGTATCTCCTGTTGAGGAGTAAGACACCCACTGAAAGGGATGTCTTGGGTATGACATTAAATTGTATTTTGTGGTGAGGTTCCAGTTCTGGAACTCTGGGGAAATGAGGAGTTTCCCTTTTTGCTATTACTCCAAGGTCCACTCTTACCTCAAGTGGTAATACTGGTCAGGGTCTCATCTATTGGTCAAATAGATTGGTTTGCAAATTATTTATTTTGGATAGAAATATTTAATATCATACTGCAATGCAAAAAATCCTTAAACGACACAAAAAATGTAAATGTAAGCACACAATGTATGCAATTTCCTAACCTCTAGGCATAAAATAACCCCAGAAGGATTGACATACCATTAAAGTCAAAAATGTAAATGTAAGCATACAATGTATACAATTTCCCAACCTCTAGGCATAAAATAACCCCAGAAAGACTGACATGCCATTAAAGTCAATCCCTCAATTAGTCATCTCTGAAATATCTAAGATTTCCTTATTCTCAATTGTAGACTTTGTTTCTAAGAAGATAAGAAAAGAGGATTGTTGAAAAATGGAACTTTTATTTGACATTTTAACACGTTTTTCTGTTGTGTTCTCTTTTATTGGTTATAATTCCTGTAAGCAAACATTAATTAATTATTCCACAAGTGCTTTACTCTTGTTTTGCTGTTTATAGACAACACAACACTGCTTATATGACTTTATTATTTAATAAGAGTCAAAGTTGTTGCGGATGAAAAGAAAGGCCATATGTAGGGTTTATTCACAAGGAGACATTCACAAGGTTTCAACAAGTTGAATTAATAGCATATCAAAAGAAAAAAAGATTCTGCTTCATTTATTGATTGCAAGAATCCCTGTGGCTAAAGTGTTGGACTGCAATCTCGTAGTAAGTGAGTTCAAATTCCAATCGTGCTATTATGTTCACTTTCAGGTTAATACTCTTTGGAAAGTTGCCCAGATGGCTGGGGGTATAGAATACACTGACTGCTTCTCTGCTGAGGGGTAAGACCCCCCACACCCCAATGAGTGTCCTGATATAACTCTAAACAACTTGATAGTGAGGTTCTAGTAATGCTGGAACTTTGTGGAATGCAAAGTACCCCTTCATTGCCATTGCTGCCAGGTCCACTCTGGTCCTGAGAGGTAGCACCGGATAGGGTTTTATCTATGAGTCAAATAGAACTAAACTGTGTACTTATTCTCAACTGAGTTGCTAAAAATAGAGCTGTTTTAACATTTAAACTGTGTACTTGTACAGAACACAATTGCTCAAGGTAGAACTGTTTTGACATTTAAACTACATACTTATACTAAACTGAATTGTTTGAAATGGAACTGTTTTTGTGTCTATACTGAATTGTTTGAAATAGAACTGTTTTTGACATTGAAACTGTACTTATGCTAAACAGAATTGTTTGAAATAGAACTGTTTGACTAAACTGAATAGCTTGAAATAGAAATGTTTTTGACAATTAAACTGTGTACTTATGCTAAACTGAATTGTTTGAAATAGAACTGGTTATAAGTATAAAAATAGATTTGGTATTAAATAACCTACAAAGGTTGATATGCCATAAAACCTGAACAAACAAATCCTTAGGAAAGGTATAAACTCCATTATCCTCCCAGCTCTGGGTTAAATAGTATCACTGTTTTTCTACAAGGATGGCTTTGGCATTGAATAACGCGGGAAGATTGATATGCCATTAAACAAAGAAACCAAACCAATCATTGATTAATGAGACATAAAGCTTAGCAATGAAATAAGATGTATACAAAAGAGGTTGATAAGACTTATTTAACAACACAATGTATCAATAAAAGTGATCGTAGAAATGGAAGATATACTGACATTTAAGAGGAAATCAAGTTTCTTATAAAAGGAACTATTTAGAGAACCTTTGTTGACTTGTCAACAGCTAAAATTGTTGACTAGGTGAATTACTAGTTATTTTCATTGAATTGTTAAAAATGTTTCATATCCATCTTAAATCAGCTTTAACCATAATGCTGATTTTAAAGAGTATGAATTTACCCAGTCCCTCTTCCCTGAGAAGGATGCAGCACTAAGTCGATTTGTAAGTTGAGTACAGCTGGTTCGAATTCAGAGTTTTCTTTCTTTTAAACTTCTTGCCATACAAAAGCTAAAGAGCCGGGTTTTCGCTATTAACCAATAGTGGAGGGGAGGAGATGGATTCATGCCTTTCCCAAGAGAATTAGAGTAAAGTGGAATTGAAACACTCTTGTCCATGATTTTAATATGAGTCTATTTTCTACAATGATAATGATTATGCCTGCATGTGTCCTCATGTTAAAAAAATTACCATTAATTTATTTACAAATGCAACTAATCAGTAATATGTGATTAAGAATGTCTTGTATTTGTCGTTGCCTCTCACCAGACAGGACTTGACACAAGGCCAAAAGCCCAAAGGCCGATTAAAGTGGGGATAAAGGGGAGGGGAAGGTCAGGAACGAACCGAGGCTCGAACCCTGCTAGTCTGTGCTGCTCATCGACCCACTAAGTGCACTGTGGGTCTAATGAGGCAAGCAGTTTCACGAATCCAAATTTGGATCCGGGCACGTATGCCGGGTTATAGCTTAAACTAGACAACAAGATCTAGTGCTATACATAGGGGACAAAGGTTGCAGCTCGCCCACCCGAAGTTGGCCCAACCGAAGTTGGGGGCCTTTCAGCCTCGAATCAGCCATTGATTTCAATACCCCATCCGACACGAATGCCAGACAGCCCAGCCAAAAGGTCGGGGAAGTATTATGTGATTGAGAATGTCTGTTCATATATTTTTGTCTCTTGCTGCCTATATAATATCTATGTGAGGGTGCTGAAATTGGAGACAGACAAGAGTCTTATTTTCAGTTTGTGTATAGGGTCCAAAATACCCTAGTTTTTGGTTAGTTCTTATTATGCATATTTTGTGACACGGTATAAAATATTTATCCCAAGATGGGAGTTTATTTTTCACACATGTGAAGACGGGGCAGCCTGGCACTTGATCCCTCAAGTTAAGTTCCAGTTAAGATTCCCTTTTTGGGCGTAGGGAAACTGGCAGATTATGTTGGAGTTAATTTGGGGCTAGACTGACCGCCGCTGGCAAGGGGTTTCCAAATTTCAGGTTATACACCCATCAGGCCATTGCCTCTTCCTATCCCTAGGATAATGGAAGATATGGGCCTCTAGGTTTAGATATAATAATATTAATTATAGTAGTCAACAATTCCAGTTTCCCGTGTCATATTTTGGTTAGACACATGAGATGCCTTAAGCTGAGATTGAAACCTTGTCAACTTTCCTTCCATCAGCCTGATAACATAACATCACAGCCACCAGCAATCTTAATGTAAGCGAGAGAATTTTTAACATATGTGTTAAATATTGGCATTTGTTTACGTTTTATGTCAACGGCTACTGAGTGCTCTATTTGATAGAAGGGCTTTGCATCATGAGAGTGACAACCATCAATTCCTGGGTGGGGGAGCCTATATATATATATATATATATATATATAACTCCCCCTCACAAGAAGGATGCAACACAAGGTTAATTTTTTTTACTAGAGTTTAACAGGTTTGAATTCAAACTTTTCCTTCTCTTAGACTGGTTGCCATACCAAAATTAAAGGGCTATGTCTGATCTACTACTTACTCATAGCTGGAGGGAAATTGGATTCATATCTATCCCAAAGGTCTTATTGCAATGTGAAATGCAAACAACCTTGTCCAGGGTTTAGATTCTATTCCCTATGTCCATTTCCTATTGACAGTAACAATTACACCACAAGTGCATATATATATATATATATATAGTCATCCACAGACAGAATCTTTCATTGTATCACAACTCTTTAGTGTGACTAGACATGTAGAATGCTTGAAGCTGGGATAAAAACCCGCCCAACTTAGTATCTTACTGCTCAGCTAGCAGACGACTTACTTCAGCTTGGGAATTATAAGGCATTATGTAGTAGCTTTCATTTGTTTACATTTTGCCTTACTGGATACCAGAGTGCTCAATTCATTAGAAGAGCTTTGCATTCCATGAGTGGCAGCTGTTAATTCCTTTGCTAGAGTGTTCAGCCACCCTGGGTGGGGAGTGTATATATTGTCATCCACAGACGGACTGTTTGATTATATCACAACTCTTCAGTGTGGCCAGACACATAGGACGCTTGAAGCTGGGATTGGAACCTGCCCAACTTTACATTAGACATATTATCTTACCGCTCATATGTGTGTGTGAGAGAGAGTATAGCCACATGGTAAGGCACATTATTTTTTCTTTCTTAACATGAGGTTTATTTAATTCAGAGTTACAACTGTAAGACACAGTCTACAGTAGTCATGTTGTTTAGGTCTAGGTTACCAAGAACTGCTCTAAAGCAATGTTTTTTATTTGTTTTTTTAATATAAGTATACATCTGTATCTTAGGTATCTTTCATTTTCAATTTGTTCTGTGGTAATTCAGCCTGATTGCTTGTTCTCTGACTTTTGCTGCTGACCTTCTTCCGAGTTTGTTGCCATGACTTGATTTTTATTCCCCATTCTTTATCCATGAATACCTACTTGACTTTTGCCAGTCTGCCTTGGAGGCTTCCACAAAGATGGGAATTGGATTTTTCTGGAAGAAAGATTTGCAAGCAGAAATCAAATGGTTGTAATTTTTTTTGTAGTACATTGACTGTGAAGGAGTTGATGTATGTCATGTTCAGATTCTTGGACGTTTGATTTTGTTCAGTTGATTGCTGTAGATTGATTAGAAATACATATAAAGGCAGAAAAGACAATGGCTAAAAGGTGAGGATACTGGTCCAAAAAAATCAATGTATAGTAGTAACAAGAGGACATATCAGAAATTCAAGCCAAAAGTCAACTGTCCTATTAGTTGGGCCTAGAATAAACTGACTGCATCCCCTACAGAAGACCCCTCTGAAAAATAAAGGGGTCATCTTGAATAAGGTACTAAACTGTATCTTGTGAAGGTCCTCACTGTGTATATATCTGCATCTTATGTATCTTTCGTATGAATTTCATTTCTGGGTCAAATATATCTGTTTGAATATTATTGTTGTAGAAAATAGAAATGGTAAATAGTTCAAATCCTGGAGGAAGTGGTTTGCCTTTCAGATAGCGCTTATACCCTTGGGAAAGGTATGTAGCTATTCTCCTTCCAGCTTTGATTAAATAGCAGGGCAAACTGAGCTTTTTAACCGTTATATAGCAATCAATCTTGAACAAGGAAATTTTAAAACTCAAACCTCTGCTTAAAACTTGTCCTTGTGCCACACCCTGCTCATGCAGATTATGATTAAGTAAACTGCATTTGATGATGAGCTTCCTGTTTGGGATCTTTGGAAAGTGGAATATCTGTTCTTTGTCATTACTTCCTTGTCTCATAACACCTGGAGAAGTAGTAGTACCTCTTAGAGTCTCATTTCTGGGTTAAATATATGTTTGAATTTTATTAGATAAGAATATTTGATACCATGTGTATAAATTATTTGTATTAATTATCATTATTATTTATTTGATACCATATAAGCATGTGGAAACAAATGATTACTATTAAATAGAAATAATGACTCAAAACCATGATTGTATATAAATTATTCATATTAGATCAGAATATTGGAAACTATACTACTGTGTGAAAATTATTTATATTAAATAGAAATGCTTGATATCATATAACCAATAATTATAGATTTTTTTAAAAAATTTTAAGTGTTTTTTTTAAATTTTTTTTTCTAAATAAAACTATCCAGAAATATTGATGATATACTTATGATTGTAATCAAACATTTAGAAATGACTCGGCATCAAATACCTCATAAGAAATTGATATGCCATTAAAGAAATGAACCAAACAAGAATGAAAGATCAATAAACCCTTTAACTGGCATATGCTGCTTTTGTGCCATGCCGTTAAAAGATACTAAATCATTGTTTTACAACCGATTTGGGACTATGCCTCACTTTGGTATTTCTAAAATTCTGATGTCCCCTGATAATATTTAATTCTTTCATATTCAAAATTTTCTGCAATTCATGTGAAGGAAGCTTAAAATGCCATTAACTTGGTGTCTAAACAAATCCCACTAAAATACTGCATACTCCACCGATGGGGCATGCACCCCACATTGGGAATTACTGCACTAAATAGTACTTGTTAGGTTCCCATCTATTTGACAAATAGATATTTTGAAAATTTTTAATATTGGATAGGAATACTTGAAACTATATAAGTTGGCGACCACAGTCGAGGGTAACCTGAAGGCTTCCTTTTCAGTAGCTACTACACTGAGGTGTAGGGAAAGGTGCTTCTCCATTCCCTGGATTGCTCCACTTTACCCTTAATCCTTACCTTACAATGCTAAGTGTTATGCAAAGCGGCATCAAGTAGCATTTTTTGAGTCTTCGGTATGACTCGACCTGGGATTGAACTCCAGTTTCCCAGACCATTGGTAAACACTGTACTCATTAGTTAATTGAAGTTATAATTGTTTATAAATTATTATTATCATTAGTTACTTAAAACAATAATTTAAAAAAAAACAGCAAAAAAGATTGACAATGAGATCAAATAACCCACTGACAGTTGATTTGATATAAACCCAGCCTATCAACAAAGGTCAGATGGTGTAGTGATTAAAACTTTGGGATAAAGATTATAATGAGGAAACTGGTTCAAAATGAATATCTAAAAAAAAAAATCTATATTAACCCTTTTTATTAATTTTGTTTAGTATTATCCTTCAACTTCCAACCATTTTTAATGGTTATGCATATGTTTTGATTCATGCATGGCTCTCCACTGTAAAATGATTTCACTTCAGTTCTGACTTGGTGAGAAGTCAGAAAAATATCTTATCTTTCATCTTCCTCCTTCTTTATTCTTATTTCTGATTTGTAATGTTACTCACTGTTAAGGAAGTGACAGCCCAAGTGAATTGCTGTAAAAAGCAACTAGAATTGGAAAAATGAAGGTTAGGTTAGGTTACTAAGTTTTAATGGTATGTCAACCATTGTGGGTTATTTAATGGCAAAACCATCCTTCGTAAAAAAAAAACAGTGTGGATAATATTTAATCTATATCTGGAGGAATAAAGGGGTTCATACCTTTTCCAAGGGTATTAGTCAGAAAGTGAACATGATTAGAGTTTGAACTTGCTAACTATGATGCGGCAATCCATCATGTTATCCATTAAGTCACAGAGACTCCTTTAAAAAAAAAAGAAAGATAAGAGTCAAAATTACTACAACTAATAATAATGATGATAAGTCCAAAAGAATCAATGTATAATAGTAAAAAGAGTACATATAAGAAAATCAGGCAGGAAGAAATGATTAAAAACATTGAAACAAAGATAGTAAAGGAGATGAAAATGATCTGTAAGAAATCAAGTTCAGTACTACATTGGGAGGTGCTCTTAGCGCAATGGTTATCATCACAGGAAATGGAAATGGCCATCCAATTTAAAATCCAAGATGAGATTGTGTTTCATTTGCACTTATGCTCTTGTATGAATCCATCTCTTTTCTAGGTATGTGTACATTGTTGAGCAGATTGAGTTCTTTGACCTTGGTGAAGGTATAAGACAAACCAAACTAGGGAAAAGGAAAACTCTGTACTCAAACTAGCTGTATAGTATTTAAAAAATTTCATATTGTGTTACATCGTGTTCATTGCAGAGTGATTGGGTCAATACAAAAAGTACCACGTAAATTCACTTGAATCTGAATAAGATTGCTACAAATACGTTATCATTGAATGGTATATATATATATATATATATATATATGTGAACACCTGTCTTCAGAATTAGCTAATTTGAATATTTTGCTTTTAAAATCACTTATTAAAAAAAAATCAAGATAGATTATTCGGAAAATTAATAATTTTTTTATTGTTCATGCTGTTTCAGAATTTTTTAGAAATAATTGTTTTAATATTGTTTAAAACACATACACATACTGTGTGTGCATATATATATAATATATATATATATTTATATATATATACCATATAAAAAAAAAAACCTTCAAAAATTGCTTGTATTTTTTTGTAATAATATTTATATCAGCGAACCCTATATTTTTAAATTGATAGATCTGCATCTTCAAACAAAGAAATAATGAGAAATTTCTAATGAAGATTTAGAAAAACCCACAAAACTCCAGCCACCCTATCTCCTTAACCCAAATTTCATTTCCTCTTTTTTTTCTTTTTTTTATATATAAAGACCAGACGATTTTTTTTTCTTGTCTGGTTGACAACTGACATTCAAGTCCTGTATCAATTTTGGACTTCTTTTTCCTTTCTGCTTCTTTTTTATGTAAATGCAAATTAAATTTTAAACCCAAACCAAGGAAATAAGTAAAAATTATAGAGTAAAGGAATAAATTGATTTGGGGAGAGAAAATTATCTACTATAAACAACTATCTCTCTCTCTCTCTCTCTATCTATCTATATATATATATATATATATATATATATATATATATATAAGGGCATTCAATAAGTAAGAATTTTTTTTAACAAAAATGTTTTTTCAGAATTTTTTCCATGAATGCAAACTCAACATTGTCTGGAACTGGTTTATAGAAAATATTATTTTGATCTTGCAAAAATATTTTTGAGGCTATTCAAAATGGCAGCAAAGCAGAGTGCTCTAGGTTTGAATAGAGATCTGTCATCTTATCTTTTGTGGCTGAGAATTGCAAACCATGTGAAATTTATATAAGAATGTGTGAAGAATGTGTTTTAATCAAAAAAGGTATCTATAAATGAGCTAAACTAGGCTTAAGTTGAAAAGACAGTCCATAGAGTGGAAATACACTGACTCTCTGATATAGAAAAAATTTTGAGTGCAGCAGTTAGTAAAGAAGGTCATGCTGACACTCTTCTGTGAAATGAAAGGACTAATCATTATTGATTTCCTTGAAAAAGATGTAACTGTAAACAGCACTTTCTATTGCCAACTCTTTAATCAAGATTCTCCTTATTTATTGAATGACCCCCCCCCCCCACCAACGCTCCCAGTGGGTAGAGTGTTCACCAATGGCCCAGGAGACCGAGGTTCAATCCTAAGTCAAGTCATATCAAAGACTCAAAAAATGGCACTTGATACCTCCTTGCTTAACACTCAGCATAATAAGGTATGGACCAAGAGTAAAGTGGAGTAATCCAGGGAAAAGGAGTAGAGCCCTCGCTTATATCACGGTGTAGTAGTTGTGGAAAAGGGAGCCATCGGGTCACTAAATTTACTTTTACTTATTTACTCACTCACTACCAATAAGTTAGCATTCAATACTATATTTTTGAACAATGAAAGGAATTTTGCCTTGGTATGATTTATAAATAACCCGAAACAATACAAAAAAGTTTATTGTCAGTAGCTTTACTTTAGAAATGCATGGAAAAATCATTGACTAATGTATTGTCAGTGGTCAGGAATGAAAACAAATATTGCTGAAAAAGATGGGTGATTGTATTGATAATATTTTATATAAAATAGTGGGTCAGTCTTGAGAACCTGTTTGAAAAAGATGCATATAAATGAGTTTTTCCCCCCATGTCTAGGGTCAGTGTTGCTCTAACCTTGTTTGTCCTGGGTTTAGATAGGCTTGAGTATGGATGATGTCAGCAATAGTACAGCAGAAGACTGAATGGTATAGTACACTTGCCTATTTTTGTGTACTTCCCCCACTTCTTACAGCGGGCTGACGCTCCTGCTTTCCTAATGTTTTATTAGTATAAAATGGTGCAACCTAATTGATTAGTTGGTGTTAAGGAGATATATATATATGCACAGACACACATACTAAACTCAGCATCATCCAGCACAGAGCCAAAGGAGGAAAATGTGGCAGCTAGATAGAAGGAAGTGTCTGCCTGTCTTAAAAATTAGCATTCAAACTCTGTTTTTACCTGGGCTTGAACTCTAACTAAAGAGACTAGTTTTTAATGCACAGCTATCTCAGCTACACAAGTAACTCGTAGTTATTTCACTCTTTCTTCATCTTTTTTCCTTCTGTCCTCTTTTTTCTCTTTCTATTCTTTTTTTTTCTTTCTTTCTTTTTCTATGTTTTTCCTTCTTTTTTTCCCTTGTTTCTCTTATTCATTTAATTTTCTTTCTTTCTTCTCATGTTTTTTTTCTTTCTTTTCTCTCTGACTATATTTTTCACCTATCTCTCTCTTTCGTTCTTTAAATTTTTTCTCCTTTTCTTTCTTTTTTCTCCTTTTGTTTTTCTACTTTCTCTCTCTGATTATTACTTGTGGATGAAAAAAAATTACTTGTGGATGAAAAAAAATTACTTAGCCTAACACCTTGTTTCTTTTGCCTCCTTTATCATACTCCCTAATCTTTTGAATCACATCTTTGTGTGTGTGTGTGTGTATATATATATATATATATATATATATATATATATATATATAGATTGATAGTGTGTGTATGTAACAACTACACATGTGTGTATATATGAACGGACATATACATATGCATATATCTAGAGATATATATGTGTGTGTGTGTACATATATATAATATATATATATATATTTATTTATCTATTTTTTTATGGCATGTAAACATTTATGGGCTATTAAATGCCAAAGCTATCCTTGAAAAAGAACAGTAGAGGTACTATTAAAGCTATAGATTTGGGGTAAGTATGTTCATACCTTTCCCAAGAAAAGGGGGTGTCCTCGTGGTGTAATGGTTAAAGCGATGAACTGCGGAATCGTAGTACGCGAGTTCGTACTCCAGTCGCGCTATTACGTTCACTTTCGGGCAAATACCCTTGGGAAAGGTATGAACCCCCTTATTCTCCCTCCAGCTATGGATAAATAGTAGGACGGACTAGGTTCTTCAGCCTTGGTGAGGCAACTAGTCTAGGAGAAGGAAAACTCTGAATTAAAACCTGTTAAACTCCGCTTAAAAATTGACCTTGTGTCATATCCTGCCCGAGCGGAGGGGTTGGTAAATAGTACCTTTCCCAAGAAAATAAGTCTGAAAGTGAACGTAATAGTATATCTGAATTTTATATTTCTTTACTAAGATGTGATAATCAAGCTTGTTGGCTGTCATGCCATGAGGTCACCTCCTGTGTGTATATATTCATATATATATATATATATATATATATACACACACACACACAGAGACACAGATACATGTGTGTGATATATATATATATATATATATATGTGTTTGCATGTACATGTATATATGTTCGTATGTGTATATGTATGCATATATAAATGTATGTATGCACGTGTATTTGAGCATGCATTTGTACATATGTATGTTTTATATATATATTGCCCTTGGTTCGACAAACCCACAAAGTGATTTAGTGACAACCAACACTGTCATAATATATATATATATATATATATATAGCTTAATTTTGTTGTTAGTAATTAGTAACTATATCTCATAAGTAGAGAGCTAAACTATTATTATTAAGTCTAATCAAAAACAGTTACTTTAAGGAATAGTTGGAGTTACTTGAAGAATCATCCAACTGTTATTACTCGTGTGTGTGTATATATATATATAATCTCTGTTAAAAATTCTATAATTTGAAAATATTTCAAATAAATAATATTTTCAGTATTGAATGAAATGTTTAGTACTTGATTTTTATCATCATAGATGCCCACTTTGAATAAATTGGTTAGCCTGATAGGTTAAACAGTCTTCAAATAAATACACTTCCTGATGATAGTCTAAGGTTGAAAGCTATTGAGATAAACAAAAAAAAATTCATTTGGCAATTTTTATATGTGCTTACATACTCATTAATCTGAGATTATACATACTGATCCATTTCTACATGTGAATCTAGATTCCTCAGATTTGATAGATATATGCATTCATCACTTTGTGTATGTCAATCTGTGTGTGTCTATTTGTCTGTAAGTGGCGTCTGTTTTGTGATGGTTATTGGTATAAGAAATGGACACTGCAACCCAAGTTGAAATCTCTGATGAGGCTGTTAAAATTTCACATAGTGCTAATACACTTGGAAGAAGTATGCGTCCAACACTTCTCCTTATCAGTTATGAGTAAATAGTAGGGCACACTGGGCTCTTTGACTTTAGTAAAGCAATCCTTATAGGAAAAGAAAAACTCTGAATTAAAAACCTGTTAAACACTAATTGCAAAAATGTATATATACATATAAATATTTCAGTGTATACACACACACACACACACACACATATATATAAGTAAAGTAAATAAGTTACAAACTATTAACAAGACAACTTACCAGGAATAGAGTGGGGTTAAATACTGTAGAGCCAAATGAAATAAGATTATTAAGGGTTTCAGACTATTGTCTTCATCTTTATTGTTATTTCCATGTTTTGGCTGATATATCCTTCGGCCTTCTTCAGGTGTTTGTCAAACTCAAGAACCTGTACGGAACTTCGAACTACATCCTTTATTGAATTCACAAGGGTCGGCTGTTCTGATTCCATTAACTATAACATAACCGGGTACAAGTGTTAAGAATTCCTGTATTGTTGCTTGCTTGCAGTCAGGATTGAACCTGCAACCTCCAGATGATTGTCTCCTTAGAAGCTTAGGAAACCAATGCCAATAATTGTTTGGCTATGTGTACTGCTGGACAGTTCAGAGTGAATTTTTGAGACTTATAAACTTGATGTTCTTACATGACTAGGATTACTACTATTATGTATGATTTTTTACCTGTGCTCATATTCAGATTAAAAAAAAAATCTGAAGTCCTTAATTGTAGGCTCTTTAAGGCTGTGAGCCAAGCCATCTAGTAGAGTGCTGTGAAGGGGTGTTAGCTACTCTACAACACTTACATAAATCAGCTCTGTGCAGACACTGGATGCTATGTAGAAAACTTGCCAACAGAAATGGTCAATAGTGATGGATGGTGTGAGAGAGTCAAGAGAATCTGTACTATCAGCACAATTTGATGATGAAAATGCAAGCAACCCTATGCATGATTTGAATTTGGTTCCCCAAGTCCATCCCAGATGATGCACTTGATGTTTGTTGGTGAGACATGACCTGAACCTGGCCTAACAAAAAAAAAAAAAACTAACAACAGCAAATAATAAAACAATTTTCTTATATAGGAATATTGTTGTCAGTATTTATAGTCTTTAGAGGTTTAAGACTTGATTTGCGGAAAGAACAAGATAAATGCTTTATTCTTCCAAGATGTCTGTGTATAGAAGAAAGTATCCAACCATGTCCAGAAAGTATCCAACCATTTAATATTAACAGGAAAGTTAGCTTAACCTGAGCAAAGATGCTTTAGTTTACTACTCCTCAAAGTACTTCCTTTGGGACTTTACACACTCATCCCAGCAGCATGGTATGATTATTATTTATAACATTAATAGGATAAGACATGAATGCACGTGTTCCCATATTACGCACTGTCATCACCTCAGATAAAAAATGGGCCATTTTGCTTTGAATGTAAGGAAGGAGAGAAAGGGAAGCTAAAAAAAAAAAAAATGCATTCTGCATGTCAGAGAGAAAAAGAAAGCTAATATTATAAGTAAAAAAGAAAGAAAGGCAAATTTTGAAACAAAACAAATACATTTCATAAATAATAAAATCCTCAGAAAGTCAACCAATTATTCAATTTTAATAAAATTGTTAGTAATTATTCACCAACAGATGTAAGCAAACTGAGTATTAAATCCCAACTGGTTTAAGCCCAGTTGGCTGGGGCCATAGAATCTGCTGACTGCATCTCTGAAGTGATGTAAGACCCCTCTACTCTCAATGAGTTTCCTGGTTATGACACTGAATCATCTAATGGTGAGGCTCCTGTCTTGGAATTTGGGGAATATGGAGTATCCCTTCATTACCATTACTCTCAGGTACACTCTAGCCAGGAGTGGTAGCACCTGATTGGGTTTTATCAATGAGTCAAATAAAACTGTTTGACATTTAAACTGAGAGCAAATAAATGAAATTGAATGGTTAGAAATAGTGATTTGACCATTTAGCTGGGTGTCGTACCTGTTAATGTCCCATCTGTGGGTCAAATAGTACTATTTAATCATTTACCATACTTGAACATTTAACTGAGTGCAAATGAATAAATAATGTTGACTAGAATTATTAGTGTTTGATAGGAATACTTGGAACTATTTAACAATGTACAAACAAATGAGCACTGGCTCATTTAAAAATGTTACCTACAAACTGACAAATTATATATAGCGCAGTCAGCTGGGCCTGTAGAATACACCAAAGGCATCTTTACTGAGGGGTTAAACAAACTGATGGTGAGGCTCCAGTCTTAGAGCTTTGGGTAATGTGGAGTACCCCTTCATTGCCATCACTCCCAGGTTCACTTTAACTGAGAGTAGTAGTTCCTAATCGGGTCCTATTTATTGATCAAATAGAACTATTTGACATTCAAACTGAGTGCAAACAAATGGCTAATGCTAAATAAATTTTTTTGAAGTAGAACTGTTTGATCATTTAACTGTGTGTAAACAAATGACTGATTTTTAATTGAACTGTTAGTGACACGTAGCAATAGTTGGAACCATTTAACCTTGTGCAAATGAATGAGTAATGTTGAATAGAATAATTGGTGTTAAGTAGCAATACATGTAACCATTTCACTGTGTGCAAACTGAGTAATGGGGAATAGAATTATTAGTGTTAAAAAGAAATACTTGAAACCCTTTAACTATGTATCTAAATTGAATTATTAGTGTATAACATAGCAATATTGGAAACATGTGACTGTGTGCAAATGAATGGTGTTGAATAAAATAATTAGTGTTAAATAGCAATACTTGTAACCATTTCACTGAGTGCGAATAAATGATTGATATTGAATAGAATTATAAGTGTTAGATAGCGATAATTGAAGCCATTTAACCGGGTAGAAACAATAGCAATTCTAGTGTGCAAACAAATTGGTTCTTATTTATTTAAAAGTGAAGTTACTGATAAATTAATCTCTTACATATCATATATACACCTATTCAAATGTGTGCAAACAAATGACTGATGTTAAATTGTAACTGTTATATAGCAATACTTGAAATGATTTAACTGTGTGAAAAAAAATGAACTCGGGCTCTTTCAAAAATCTTATCAATAAAATGTTTAAAAATCATAGACTTAATATATATATGCATATATGTATAAATAGGACTTGGCTTAGAATAACCTATAATGGTTGATATCCCATAAAACCAAACCAAACTAACTAAATTAAATATGTATAAACAGGATCTGGCATTAATTAACCCCCAAGGGTTGATATGCCATAAAACACAACCAACCAAGCACCCAAATGGTTCAGTTACCCTTATTTATTCATTTATTTGCAAGGTAATAAGCAATAAGAAATGAAGAAACGAAATAATAATTCATAAAATAATTATGATACTAGAATATATAATAAAAAAGGTATTATAATTATAGATTATTATTTATAATAAAAAGGGTGCACTTTCTAAAAAATTCAAGGTTGCTTTTTGGTTTGGTTTGGTTTGGTTTCTTTATTTAAATGGTACATCAACCTTTGCTAGTTATTTAATGCCAAAGCCATCCTTTTAGAAGAACAGTAGTGGTACTATTTAACCCTTAGCTGGGAGGATAAGGGGCTTCATACCTTTCCCAAGGGTATTTATCTGAAAGTAAATGTAATAGCGTGACTGGAGTTTGAACTCACTTACTACAATCCCGCAGTCCAGTGCTTTAACCATTACATCCCAAAGACCCCCCCCATTTGCTTTTTGTTGTTTTTGAACATTAAAAAAAACTCTAATAAACAAAAAAAAATAGATAATGCAGCTTTTAAAATATTTTCTAACCTAATTTTTATATACTATACAAAAATGCTTTTTTTTTTTTTTGGCTTTTGAAATGAATATAATCAAATTGGGTTAAAATATATAAAAACCAAATAAGACTCTGTGAGGAGAAGTCCTTGTAGTGTAATGGTTAACATCATGGACTGCAGTGGTATTTGTTGACCTTCCCACCAACTGGACGAGTGTGCCACAAGACCTTTTTTAAGGTGGGTCCGGGCACAGGGCTGTAGCCCAGACACACCTGGCATTCCCAAAAATGCCTTGGGCCCTGCTGGAATTCCCCTAAAAAGGGGTGCCTCAGGCACCAGGCAATAAACCTAGCCCCTCCGAGGAGGCTCAGGGTATGTCCAGAGATGTGACACACCCGACCAGATCCATGTCGCTGAAACCACAGCCAGCCAAAGTGTGTCCCATCAACTGAATTCAGCTGATTAAATGTGGCATCATAGTGAGTAAGTTCAAGCTATTATGTTCACTTTTGGACCAATACCTTTGAGAAAGATATGAACCCCTTTATCCTCCCATCTATTTGTCAAATAGTTCTACTACTGTTCAATAAGAATGGCTTTGGCGTTAAATAACTTATGAAGGTTGATATGCCATTAAAACAGAGTCCAACAAAAACTTATATATGAAGATAAGAAAAATAAGAATGGAATTTCCATAGGTACAGCTAACTATAATCAACCTATGTGTATCTACAGATGCTTTTATGCTAGTCAATTACTTAGGTAAGGAAGTTTCGGTTTTTGCGTAGAATGCTGCCTTCTAAACCATCAAGTTTGACCTCCCACTGCTTTTTGGAATGGTCAGATATGTTGCCTTAGGGTCATATACTTCCTTCTAAACCATCTAGTTTTGTATTCCACAACTTGATTGAAAGGTCAGATGTGGGGCCTAAGAGTCACATTTTGCCTTTTAAATGATCAAGTTTGGCCTTCCATAGCTTTGTAGAAAGGTCAGATATGTTGCTTTAAAGTCACATCCTTCCTTCTAAACCATCAAGTTTGGCCTTCAATAGCTTTTTTTAAAGACCAGAGGAGGTGCATAGGATCTGCAGACCCTGTAACTGCAGGTGTGCATTGGAGCTCTGGTGTAATGGGAAGTATTGGGAAAATATTTGAGGGAATCTAGAAAAATCTTTAAAAAACAAAGTGGAAACAAATTATCTTTTTAAAATGTTTCTAAAAAATTTTTCCTACATTATTATTTTTATAAATCTGCAGAGGCTCCTCACTCACAGTTGCTCACACCAGAACATCACTAGAACATCTTGTCTTTTTATTGTTAGTAATAGAATTATTGTGGACTCTTTATTAGGTTACTCTATCCCTTTGATTGTTACTTTCTAGATCTTCTATTGGAAAAATTGTTCTTGTATAAATGGTGAATACAGCTTGCCTTGTCTTTGCTTACCATCAGACCCAACCACTTCAATATTTTTTTTTTGATAATTTCAGTGACTCCAAGGCCACTCTTTATATCATCCATTTTGATTTGATTCATGTCTGATACTCCCACTGTAGTTCTGTAAGAATTGTTCACCTAGTTTGTTCACCTAGTTTTCTGCTATCTTCTGCCTTCAAACTCCAAGTTACTCTGGCATATATGACTATTATAGTTATTAGTGATTTGATTGGTATAGACAAAAACTTGATTGTTTTTGAAAAATCTATTGGTTTCCAGATATTCTCTTTAAATGTACTGAAAACTGAATAAGCTTGAACTATCCTTAAATCTGATGAGCTTCTTAATTTAGCTGATTCCAGAAATGGGGATCTTTAAAAAAAAAAAAAAAAACCCTATTCATAAATAAACAAGTATTGAACATTTTATTGAAATTTGATAAATGGCTGATTTTTTGCAAGACTTAAAATTAGAGTGCAATTCACTAACTGATTTGTCTTAATGCATATTATATGTAAATATTGTTTTATACAGTTTATTACAGATAAACATTTTTTATGCAAATTAGTACACATAAGCATTTTTTAATGCAAATTATTACACATAAACTATTTTTATGCAAATTATTACCCATAAACATTTTTTTACACTATAAATAGCATTTCAACTACAAAATTCTCTATTTCTAGCGTTGATATAATTTTCATGTCAGATTTTTTTCTAATAATTCTTGCAATGAATGGCACAAAGTTTATAGGATAAGATTAATATTTTTACTATTTTGGGTGTTTGACGGTTCTTATACTCTTGTGAGGAGTCACAAATTCAACAATTTGCAGAGGGGCCAAATCAGACCTAACACTTGCCAAAGTGAAAGATGAATTAGAATTATGTAATTTGACTTTATTACCAAATTTACCAGTGTTTTCTCAAAAAAATAATCTCGAAAAAATCAGTATTCTGAGTAAGACACTAAACTGCATCTGGCGGTGTGGTGTATCCCTTCATTGTCATTACTTCACTCTGACACAAAGTAGTTGATTCCCATCTATTTGTCAAATAGATCTGCTAAAAAATTGATAATATTTTATAGGAATATTTGATAACTAAATACAAGTTATTAGTATTAATAGTTACTTAAGGATGATAATGATAATTGTTTGTTAAGTAATTAATAATAAGTAAGTAAAGTTGGCGACCATAGTCAAGAGTAACCCGAAGGCTCCCTTTTCGATAGCTACTACACCAAGGTGTAGGGGAGGGCGCTACTCCTTCCCTGGATTGCTCTACTTTACCCTTGATCCGTACCTTACAATGCTGAGTGTTAAGCAAGGAGGCATCAAGTACCATTTTTTGAGTCTTTGGTATGACTCGACCTGGGACTGAATCCAGGTCTCCCGGGCCATTGGCGAACACTCTAACCGCTAGGCCAATAATTAATTATTATTAATTACTTGAAACAATAGCTTGCAAGTTATTGCTGTTGAAAAATTCAATAGGACATTGAAAATATATCTATGATTACAATCAAACATTTATAAATGAATTAAATTTCAGCATTAATTAACCCAAAAGGAGTTTATGTGCCATTAAACAAATAAATTAATCAAAGTAGTCATCTCAAGGTTAGTTCTCATTTCTTTTAAAGTATTAAATGTGGACCTAGTTATTAACCAAAAGTTTAAGCTTTATATCCTGTTTTAAACTTACTGAGTTTGACCCTAAAATTTAAGGTCTCCCTAACCCTTCTCTTGTTTATCACTAATTTTACTAGTACACAAATCAACTGACAGCAGTATCAGTAGCCTAGATACTTTCAGCTAGGCTGAAAACAGAAGCAGTCAAGATATCGAAGTTTAAATTCGTAATATCTATAACACCTACTCAATGTGTGTTGTGTATTGATCAATATTCAAATGTCTTGACATTGATTGATCTATAGATTTGCATGCATTGATCAGTGTGTGTTTATATACCTCTGTGTGTGTGTGTGTGTGTGTGTATTGATCTCCATCAATGCATACTGATTTCCATATTTCTGTCCGACTTGGTGTTTGGTCCATCAAAAAAAAGATTTCCACCATTGCAATTCATCTAATAACTTTCAAAGAAAAAAGGTTTTAAAAAAGTAAAAATAAAAGAAATCTAGATAGATTTGTTTGTTTGTCCTTAAGGTTGGTATTGACTGACTGACCTAGTGCTACCAAATTTGGGATATGATAAAATAATGTTCAGTCTCCTGGTAATTTGGTCATGGGACATTTTCTACCAAGGATTTTACCATATTGAATACTGATATTTACTAAGCTTAGCTGAGTATTGCAAAAAACAAAAAGAAAGTAGAAATTAATATAGGAAGATGGCTTATTTCAATATTTACGTACACATGCCCATACATACACCAGTAGCAAGTATTCCTAAGAAGCAATGTATGTATTGCTTACTCAATAAAAATTAAACAGTACGAAATTGAAAATAACTTTATCAAGTCTGAAATATTTCAGTGGTATCAAGCAACTTTTCAGGAAAACTTTGTGAATTCATTCTTATTAGTATGGTATGATTAAACTATGTGTCTACAAACATACGTGTAAACAGGCATTAAATAACCTATAGCATTTGGCATTAAATAACCTATAGAGGTTGATATGCCATTAAACCCAATCAACCAACCAATCATTCTTATTGTAATGACCACTTGAAACTTGTTCAATTTGCAGTAGTTTTCCTCTACAAAATGGTACTTAAAGATAAAATATGATGTGAATTTGAGGAAAGACTAAAGTCAGAAACATGCAAAGCATCCAAGTTTAGCAGTAGCTGCTGCTGCTGCTATCAATGTCAAAACCTGAAAAGGTAACTTTTATTTAACTTACCTTCTCAGGTTTTGATTCAGTTAGTAGCAACTGTTGCTGATTCCAAATGTTCTGCATATTTCTGACTTTAGTCTTTGCCTAAATTCACTCATTGTTTCATCTTGAAGTACCATTTCAGTATGCTAAGAGATTCCTGAAAATTGAATCTTGTGCATCAGAAGTACAGATTTCTAAAGAGATTTTATGAGCAAATAGCTCCTGAATGCTGGATTTTAAGCATAATTCAATATTTTTTACCTGCAATATATATATATATATATATATATATATATATATATATATATAAATTCTGTTTCAGTTGAAATCATTACTTATGATGACATCAACACAAATTCAGTTGGGATTTTGTAGATTATGTGATGCATTGAATTTAATCTTTAATTTCACCTGCAAGATGAAACATCATTATTTGCTTACCTCAGAATATTTTTCATGGCACACACACATACATATATGATAAACTTTTCTGTTATCTTCATATATAAGGGTCAAACAGATGAACCATTGGATTACTTACACCAGTGATTTGTTTATAGTGGTGAAGGCCTATGTAGAACCAACTTCATTTTCTGGATGAGCTGATACCAGAATAATGGTGCACCAATGTGTCACAGATTCTCTCAAACCACACTCCTTGTGTTTCAAATTCAGTATTTTTCTTTCTCCTTGACCTTTTGCCTTATGAAGGTTACAGAGCCCAGTCTGTCCTATTTTACTTGTAGCAAGGTGGGTAACAGATGAATTCTTTCTTTTTGAAAGGAGACTGAACTATTGAGTCCTCATACATGGAGATCTATGAAAGAATCCATTATACATACATACATACATAACCAGAAAAGCTCTGCCTCTCTATAGAGTTTCCCTTTTGTTTGTTACAGTGAAACTAGAGTAACTTAT
>CAUZXS010002012.1:90000-120000 GCA_963585895.1 Sepioteuthis lessoniana
TGCTGTTTACAAGTTTCTCTTGGAAATATTACAACTGTTCTAAGTTCAATACTTTCTTAGTCTATTAATTGGCAGGGATTTTTTCTTTTTTGACTGAAACTAGATTTTATCTTCTTGCCTGGATTAAGTGATCTATTTTCAATTTCATTATTTTTTTTTACTCTTTGCAAGTTTTTTTCACACCAGCTTTAACTTCTGGTTTTTCAGGAATATGAAATCTCTTAGTGTCATCCTGAAACCAATTCTGCTGTAGTTCTTCACAACAGATTCTACTAGTTACATATAATTTTCACCCAAGAAGCCTAAATCCACTGTTGCAAAACTGTCTCAAACTTCTTTTTCTTGGGGAATTTCCTATTAACTACTCAGCACTGAATCTATCAAGAATATTCTGTAAAATGAGTAAATTAGAAAATTTATTACCTATGTCACATAAACAAAGTCTAAAGAAAGAAATTAGTCTGTATCATCTACAGTAGGTATTATCTGTTGGGAAATAAGTTTCTGCTCTGGAATAAGAAATAAAAAATTATTATATAATGTAATTAATATCACCAATATTTTTACCCCTAGAAAACTAAATTATATGCCATTTTGAGATATATATATATATATATATATATATATATATATATATATATGGCCTTGTGCCACATATGTTCTCTGACAAAAGCAACCAGCTAGAAATACATTTATGTAAGAACGAAATAAATAATTCTTTAAAAAATACATATCTCTTAGTGGACCTATTCATTTTGAAATATGGATTCCCTATGGCCTAATGGCTAAAGTGTTAGACTGTGATATCTAAAAAGAAAGCAAATTCAAACTCCAGTCACCTTCTTACATTACCTTTTGGACTAATACCCTTAAGAAATGTATGAACCCCTTTAGTCCCCCTAGCTATGTGTTAAATAGTATCATGGGTGTTCTTCTACAAAGGTGACAATAGAACCAAAACCAATACTATATATATATATATATATATATACACGCACACGTGCTTACAGTCAGAAAGAATTATTTCTGACTCTGTAGGCATCTATATTTCACTCTACTTAGTGTATTGAGCGCTCAAACATTTAGCTTAAGGAATTTTGTCTGTTTTTTTTTGCGTACTTATGATAAACTAAATTACTTGAAATAGAACTGTTTTGATATTTAAACTGCTTACTTATACTAGACTAAATTGTTTGAAATAGAACTGTTTTTGACATTGAAACTGAACTTATGCTGAACTGAATTGTTTGAATTAGAACTGTTTGACTAAACTGAATTGCTTGAAATAGAAATGTTTTTGACAATTAAACTGTGTACTCATGCTAAACTGAATTGTTTAAATAGAACTGATTATTTGTATAAAAATGGATTTGGCATTTAATAAGCTATGCCATAAAACCCAACCAACCAACCAAAAATCATAGAATTTTTGTGTTTTTTTTTTTTACACTGTATAACTATACAGCCTGTATAGTTTGTAGCATTTGCTGAAGTATTTCAGAGTAACTAAAATTGAAAATTATTGCACTTGTGACCTCAGCTGTATATTTTTTCATTGTCTTAGTTGAGTGTCTGCTCTATTTTCTGTAGATGCATAACTGCACAGCTGTGCACCAGTGATGTGCAGACATTGTACAGTAGTTGCTGTCTTTATAGATGCTGTCAAATGAATACCCTGGTTCAGTGCCAACTTATAGATTGCAAAGAATAATACAAGGAGAAATGCATGTCTGAGAAAACAAATGGCTCAAGCTTGGATTGGTCAACAGCTGTACATCTGGAAAATGTCTGAATTGGCATCATAATATTTTAAATGCTTCTCAATATCTAATGTGTATTTTCAGTGTCTTCGGTAGAATTTGCTCAATTTGATCACATTGCAAGTGGATTATAGTTATTGGCATCTGGTGTAGATCTGGTTTTGTCAGCAGATGAATGAGGTATCACAAGATGTCATAAAAAGATGTCTACAGAACAAAGCAGCCAAGGAAGAGGAAATTTTTATCCACTTTTGAAAACCATTTTTTTTTTTTTTTTTTTTTTTGAAAAAGTGTGCATAATATAATGACATGTAATATTATAAAAACAGATTAAAAATAAAGTTGGAATCAGAAGAACTATTGTAGACTTGGAGTGGCTTCTTTTATCTGGATTACATCTGGTCATCTTTATATATCTGTTAATGATGTTAGGAATTCTCAGTAGCATCACAAGAACATATTTTGAAAATGAATTGGCTGGATTACATCTGGCATCATCCTGGTAATCTGTTCATTGGTTTGGTTTCTTTGTTTGATGGCATATCAACCTTCATTGGTTATTTAATGCCAAAGCCATCCTCGTAGAAGAATTGCAATGATATTGGAGAGGTTAGAGGGTTCCTATTTTTCCCAGGGGTATTTGTTCAAAATTGAATGTAATAGCACAACTGGAGTTCAAATCCACTTATTTCAAGGCTGCAGTCCATCACTTTAACTATGAATCATATGACTAATAACAGTATATGGATGATTATGTTTGAAGAGCTGCAAAAGATTAATTTATCTTTCTTTCTTTTTTTTTTCTTTTTGAGTTGGTGAATTAAATTGTATAATATACTTTTTAAAAGATGAGACCTCTTGGGTTTTTTTTTCCATTTCAGCCAGTCAATCTGAGCACACTTGCTCTTACAGAAAGTGACCTCTTGTTTTTTTTTTCCTTTTCAGCCAGTCAATCTGAGCACACTTGCTCTTACAGAAAGTGCTTTGGCTCGTTATGAAAAGACTGAAGCGGAGACCTGGACTGGAAATCATCATCCTCAATATGAGACTATCCATGGACAAAATAGGTGAGTTTCACTGTTAAAACTATCAAATTTATGCCATGATTTAAAAGAAAGATATATGATGATATAATCTGGTTCATAGTGTTTAGTATTTGCCTTATTATTTAGGGTATTCATTTGTGCCAGAGGTTGGCTTGAATTCTTGTACCAGACATTGGCATGATGGTTCAAGTGTTTGCCAATAGCCCGGGAGACCTGGGTTTAATCCTGGGATTGAACCCAGGTGGAGTCATACAAAAGACTCAAAAAAAATGGTACTTGATGCCTCCTTGCCTAACACTCAGTATTATAAGGTACGGATCAAGGGTCAAGTGAAGCAATCCAGGGAAATGAGTAGTGTCTTCCCCTCCACCTTGATGAAGTAGCTATCGAAAAGGGAGCCTTCGGGTCACCCTTAACTACAGTCACCAACTTTACTTACTTTATTCATTTATTGTTTCAACAGGTGTTTTAGATTTAGGAAAAGCCTACTTATAAAGTATTGACCATTTTTTAGTCTTTGCCTGTCATTCTGTTATATATTGACCTACAACCCGGCCGGGCTGTCAAAATAGAAAATGCACCTATGTAAATAACAGGTGCATCCAGTCGAGGAATATCGGAATTATAACCTTGACCGTGGATGGGTTGAATGAGTGCATTTGTGATGCCCACAAAAAGAAGGGGGCGTTGAACTATTATATAACTCAGTGAAGACAGGAAGTCAGTTAGTTTGGAGACTGGACCAGTTGGAGACCAGACAAGTTTGGAGAGCAGACCCGTTGGTGACAAGATGCGGTAGAGAAAGCCAGCACCGAGCAGAGTGGGCCCCCAGGCCCCTGGTTGAGCAGCCCAGGAGAACGGGAAAAAAACGCGGTTATGGCCAGTAGAGTTAGGGTCAATATGTTACTGTTCTGTTCAGTCTCCAACTCCCTCTCACACACCACCCTTTCAATAAAGTGAGAGGTATATTTTTCTAAGAACTGTGTTGCTCGTCTTTATTATTGCGTGTCGTTTTGTTCTGCATGCATATGTAGATGTATTATGTGTTTGTATAGTTGGTCATGGTCATGGCTATACAACAATTCTATACACACACAATTCACTAAAATGATCACAATTTTTAAATCTAATATAGTGTTCTATGCAGAAAAGAACACAGCAATATAATGATATTCTAGACTGGTAAAGATTTCAAATATCCACACAGAAGGCCTACTTTGTGGCAGAGAGAGTTGCACATTTCCCACCACTTTCAAACCTCGTAAAAAAAAAGCCAGCATTTCGAATACCAATTTGTAAAGTAAGCAGGTCTTCTCTGTTCATTTAAAAAATTGATGAACACAATCTTCTTTCTCCTGTCTTCTGACAATTTTATATTGTGTGAGACAAAGCTAAAATTTTGTGTGTACAATCATTTCCAGTTTGTTTTAAATTTGATTTTAAAAAATGTTGTTTTTTTTTTTTTAAAAGATAATGCTGGAAACTTTTGCACACATCTAATAAATACCTATGTATTTAGACATGTCTTGTGCCTGAGATAATTGCTTATTTCTGACCAATGCCAGGATTTTAAAGATAAATAGATACTTCCTTGGAAGACTTAATATAGCACAAAACAAGATTGTGCTGTATCAGTTTAGTAAATCAAGATGGTGCCATCTTGTCATTAAATGGCAAACCTCTGAACTAAGTAAACCAGTTCATATACCTATGTAGCAATATCTCATCTACTGATCACAATGTCAATGTACACATTGTTAAAAGCATGGAGTGCTATTGACAATTTAATAACAGTATGGAAATGTAATCACTTTGATGAAATAAAACAGGAATTCTTCCAGTTCTCAAAGCAGCATTGTACAAAATAGCAACTTTGTGGTCACTTACTTCCCATCTCACAAACCATCCAAATAAAATAAGCAAGACATTCTGAGCACTGTTATTGAAGTAAGGATGAACTCATAAGTGACTTTCTCCTATGGATTTATTAGTGTTAACCAACCAGTAGAAACTTACATTCATCCCCTCTGTGTAGACTCTGGATACTGTCCTGAGGAATTGCCAAGAGTGATGGTTGATAGGGACAGATGGTGAGATAGAGTCATAGGAATCAATACTGTCAGCACGCTATGCTGATTAAATATCAAATTTCAGACATGATGCTTTGGGGATGGTGAAGTTTGGTTAACTTTTGATGAAGCTAGTATAACTTTGTATCCGAACAGAGAGGATCTTACTGTATATGTATAGTGGAAGTCCCCTTGGTATGATATTGTTATGGCCCTGGAAGGGGTCAAAAAGAGAACAGAACATCACGGTTATTGTATAGGTATATATTTACAAGAACAAAGGCTGGTAAGCTAGTTGATATAACCGTGCAGGGGCGAGGTTAGCTTCAGGATCTAGATTGACTTCGTATTGCTGCGTCTTCCGGTATTATGGAGAGTAGTTGAGTCCATTAGTAGGTGATTCCGTGACAACAGATATCGAAAGTCCTGGACTGCAAGATTGTACAATGTACATATGCTCAAAAATGCAGTGTACTGTATGACTGTGGCACATACATAGTCCAAGTGAGTAGATCAATGAAGTCTTGGTATAGTTTCTTTTTTTTTTTTTTTTTTTTTTTTTTACAAGTGTCCTGGATATGACACTAAACCATCTGATGGTGAGACTCCATTCCTGAAGCATTGGGGAGTGTGGAGTACTCTATCATTTGCCATTACTTCCATGTTCACTCTGACCTGGAGTACTTGTTGCTGGTTCCATCTATGGGTCCGATAGAACTGTTTAATCATTTACTATGCTTGAAACCATTTAACTGTGAGTAAATAAAACTCTGATTCATTTAAAAAATAACATTACCTACAAACTATTCACTTACAAATCATATTATACATGTATAAACTGGATTTGGCATTAAATAACCATCAAGAGTTGATTTACCATTAAACCAAGTAATCTAACCTAACAAGATTTGGTTCACTGTGATCTCTGGCTTTAGCCTTTTTGTTGGTTGGTTGTTTTGTTTTATTGTGTATCAACTTGTGAGTCATTTAACGCTGAATCAAGTCATTTTGATGAAAGTTTGTTTCAAATATTTATTCATGGTGTACAGTAATTTCCAGATATTCATTTGTTTTTGGTATTGTTTATATCATATTGAGTAGATCTTTAAATTTTTCCACATAGGTACACTGCTCTCACGAAGGGCATTATAGTGTCCACTTTAGTTTTTTAAAATAGTTCTTTCATAGAGTTTGCGTTGTAAAATCTTATCTCTTATTTACCAACCCCTGCGCTTGGGCAGGTTATGACACAAGGTCAATTTTTAAGCAGAGTTTAACAGGTTTGAATTCAGAGTTTTCCCTCTCCTAGACTAATTGCCTCACCAAGGCTGAAGAACCCAGTCTGCCCTACTATTTACCCACAGCTGGAGGGAGAGTAATTAGATTCATACCTTTCCCAAGGGTATTAGTGCTATGTGAAATGCAATCAGTCTCGTCCAGGATTTGAACTCATGTTGCCATGTCCATTTCCTACAAAGATAACCATCATACGCGGGCACCTCCGAGAGAATATGTTTTATTGTGTACTCTGTCTGGTATACATGGCATATTGGTTGCTCTTCTCCCTTAAGCAAGTGAGAATGTGTAATTCTTGTGTGGCCTATGCACAGTTTGGATAATACGACTTCTTTCCGGCTTTTTCTGAAGCTTTGCTTCCATTCTCCTAGTATAGGCTAGAAGCTATTTAATAGTTATTGTTGCTCCAGTGATACTGTCTAGCCTTTGAAAGGGAGAAGATTACAAAATTTCGAGATAACTGTCTGCTACCTCATCACATTCTCTTTAATCTCATCCATGGTCAAAAATCTATTCTTTTTCTTTGGCAATAATTAGAAGTTGCAAATTTGGGCTGCAGGAGTATCTGACAAATTTGAGTGATATAATCTTTTGCCAACAAAGCTTTACAAAAAAGCTTTGCTTATCTACCCATTCATTGTGAATGTGACAGTTGCACAGATCATGAATTCACTAAACGGTATCTTACTGTCAGCTGAGTGACCCTACAGATGAGTTTTTGTTCATGCATACATAGTAAGGTACTCTCTAATTAGTTGCCTAGTTATACTCAGACCACATTGCCAGATTCTTCCTAGATAGCTCTCATATTGGGGGTCATATTCATAGATGATTGCCAGTCTGATGGACACATAGAATAGGAGGTGCCCGTGGTGTAATGGTTATCATCGTAGGAAATGGACACGGCGACACAAGTTCAAATCCTGGACGAGACTGATTGCATTTCACATAGCATCAATACCTTTGGGAAAGGTATGAATCCAATTATTCTCCCTCCAGCTATAGGTAAATAGAAGGACAGACTGGGTTCTTCAGCCTTGGTGAGGCAACTAGTCTAGGAGAAGGAAAACTCTGAATTCAAACCTGTTAAACTCCACTTAAAAATTGACTTGTGTCATATGCTGCCTGAGCGGAGGGGTTGGGTAAATAGGATGAACACATAAAATATGAGTTTAGTAAATGGTACCTTGCTGTCGGCTGACTAACCCCACAGATGAGTACTTGTTAATGCATGTGCAGTAAGGTCCTTTGTGATTGGTTGCCAAGTATCCCTACCTAATACAAATGATTTTAAAACTGATCTATTTCACCCATAGATAGGTCCTTAACAGGTACTACCACTCAGGGTCTGTGTGAAATTGGTAGTAATGACAACAGAAGTATATTCCACACTCCAGAACTGTAACCTAACGACTCAATACAGATTCCTGTTATATATAAAGATACAATATATTTAATTAGGCTTGTTTATTTTGGCACAATGATACTGTTATTGAGTACCCATGGAGGACTCTGGTCCTTGCTTAACACTATACATCTACAACTTTGTGCTAAATAAAGCTAATTGTAGAATGATTTGGATCATGAAACTGGGTGGAGGGTCAGAGCAATTTTTATGCTTTTGGCTTTATTGAACCACTACAGATTTTGTTTTTGTAGAACCCACATTAATTAAACATTTATTTTCTGTCATCTTAATGAATTTTAGGGTCATTCAATATTTTTGTTAATTGATTTAGTTTGGTTGTGTTTTATGGCATATCAATCATTATGTGTTATTTAGTGCCAACTCATGTTTATATATATATATATATATATATATATAATTACATGGTACAGTCTGTGATCCTGGGTTTCATGCAATCAGCAATCATCCGATGACTGCTGACTGCATGAAACCCAGGGTCACAGACTGTACCATGTAATTATATATATGTAGATGCTCTATCATTGATATTGAGCACTATTTAACTATAGTGCAACATTTGGTCCTCCATTAACTCACTAAGTGATCTAGTAAGAACGTAACCCTTTTTTATTTGTGTGTGTGTGTCTGTGTGTGTGTGTGTGTATATATATATATATATATATATATATATATATATATACACACAACCGGGACATTGGCCCAGCGGTTAGAGTGTTCGCCAATGGCCCGGGAGACCTGGGTTCAATCCCAGGTCGAGTCATACCAAAGACTTTAAAAATGGAACTTGATACCACCTTGCTTTACACTCAGCATTATAAGGTACGGTTCAAGGGTAAAGTGGAGCAATCCTGGGAATGGAGTAGCGCCCTCCCCTACACCTTGGTGTAGTAGCTATCGAAAAGGGAGCCTTCGGGTCACCCTCGACTATGGTCGCTAACTTTACTTACTTATATATACACACACACGATTTGGAAGCAAATAGTTTAAAAGTAACATTATTTTTAAATGAACCAGAGCTTGCACATACGCACAATTTGTAAACAAATAGTTTAAAAGTAACATTATTTTTAAATGAACCAGTGCTCATTTTTTGTACACAATTATAGGATTTCAGGTATTGCTATATAATAGTAATAATTCTATTCAATATTAAACATTTTTTTTAACACAGTTTAAATGGTTTCAACTACTGCTGTCTCAGCTCATTTGACCCTCAGCCACTGCCTTCTTGCATCTTTAAGATAAAATAGAGTTAGGTCCTTGGTTGCCACAAAAGCAATTTGCAGAATACGGTCAAGACAATCATATAGGTGCTAGCACTTGATATGACCAGCCAATTGATTGGATCTGACCTTTCTGACTGTCCATCTAGTCCATTAAAAGTCTAGTTGGAGTGTTGCAAGTTAAGTGACTCCTTCAGTTGTCAGGTCACAAACTGCTTAACCACCTGGATCCTTTCCTGAAGTATTATGGGTTGCCACTCATGACCAACAGGTAGCCTTGTTGTTGGGGTCTTGCCCCCTTTGGTGAGGTGTAGTTGGTGTTTCTATGATCTCAGCCAATGGGCTTGTCTGGAGTTCAACTGAGCCATCTTTTTTTTTTTTTTTTTTTTTTTTTTTTTGAAAGCCCATTTAGTGTTGTCAGGTGTTGATTCTGGATTTTTGAAAATAAATGAATAAGAAATAGAAATAAAGATCTTGTCAAATTTTTGATTCTATAGCATCAGATATGATCTAATTTTTTCTTTAACTATCCTGCTGACAAAGAATAATTTGTACCTCAAAAAGTATAAAATCTAATTGTTGGGAACTTGCTGCTCAAGGCAGCACCTTCTCATTGTACTTAGAAATAGAGTAAAAGACAAGGTGAATTGTTGCTTTATTGTTGGGGCTTAGAATATACTGACTGTATTCCCCTCAGAGAGGTATGGCCTCTGTTATTCCAGAAAAGAGTGACTCAGTATGACACTAAACTGCGTCTGATGATGAGGCTTTGGTTGACTTGGAGAGGTAGTACCTGTTAGGGGGCCTATCTGTAGGTGAAACAGATCTGTTTGAAAATTATTTGTATTAGATAGGAATACTTAAAACCATAACTGTGCAATTTGTTTTGTATTAAGAATGGTTGCTTGAAGTTGTAATTGTTTACAAGGGATTATCATGAGTTACTCAAAACTTTATAACTGTGTGCAAATAAATCATTGTTATCAAATAGAAATGCTTTCTTAAATTAATTATTATGACTATTAATATTAAATAAGAATACTTGAAACCATATAAATGTGTGCAAATTATTTGTATTAGATAAGAATTCTTGATATCATATAACCCTTAAGAAACAACAAAAAATGTTATATACAATGAATGTAATTCCCTAGCCTCTAGACATAGAATGATTCTAGATGGGTTGACATACCATTAAAATCAATCACCTGTACGGGACCCCCAAATTAAATCTGAACTAATGTAGCATTTGGCTCCATGAAGGAGAAGGATTAATTATTGTTACAGTATTAGATATCAAATATCAATTTCAAATTGACACAGATCATCCAACATTTTTGGGAATAAAGACAGCTAAAACACTCTATTCTGAAAAAGAGAGGCAGAGGTATCACAATAGCTTTAACTGAAGCTATTGCCTCAGAACCCTTTTTATGACAAAAAAAAAAAAAGCCAAGTTTTTTTTTTTCTACTCCCAGAAGCCCATCTAACCCCATTCACCTTTTTATAATACCTTCTTGATTGTCAAGAGAAGAGAACTGGCAAAAGAAGAAAAAGAGAATCTAAATTATTGTCCTCTTTAAGTGTAACAAAGAATCCCTCCCTATCTAAATTGATGGGAGATTATTTAACAAGCTTTTTTTTTATTTCCCCTCTTCTATATCCACAGGTTGTTTGTTTTATTTTTACATTCATTTTGTTTTATTTATTTATTCATTTATTTATTTCTAATGGCAATTAATAGGGGACAGGGGAAGTAATCCTAAATGCGTTCCACCCCTCTGTCATTCTTCAATCCTGTTAATGGTCACATGGTGTCTTTTTTTTTTCTATACTTCTCAGTATCTTAGTCTCTTTAACTGTCTTTTGTATTTTCTTGTAACATGCCCCTCTCTCTACTCTAGTAGTGTAGATGATGGTGGGGATAGAATTCAGGCAGGTAAGAGATAGAGAACTTAATCTGGTGACAATGTTGTCTGAGTATATCCCTTGATCTAACAGTAACTTTCATTTCTGTAAAATAAAGAGACACTTAACTGTCTGCTGTGGGCTGTGATTGACAAAAAAAAAAAAAAAAAAAAAGATACAAAAGAAAACGTTGAAAGAAAAAAGGAAGGATAAATGATAGGAACAGAAAAGGTGAAAGAAAAACATAGGATGAAGGGTGTATAAAGAGAAATATGAAAGAAGGGGGGGAGAAAGAAAAAGCTGATGAAAGAAGAGATTGAGAAGGGAAAGATAAGAGAAAAAAAGAAATAAAATTTAAATAAAGAGAAGAAAAATTTAATTAAAAAAAATGGGATTGTTTAAAATTCCTTGTTGTAAGAACACCCTGACTGACTGTATCTTTTGAAGAAGGGTAAGACCCCCCCTACCAAGGGGTATCCTGGATATGATACTAAATTGTATCTGATGGTGGGGCTCCAGTTCTGGAAATCTGGCAAGTGGGGAGTACCTCTTTATTGCCATTACTCACAGGTATACCCTGACCCAGAGCGGTACAGCCCAGTCAGATGGGGCTGTAGAATATATCACTTGTGGGGTAAAACCTCCTTCTGACTAGTGTCTTGGTTATGACATTAAACCATCTCATGGCAAAGCTCCAGCCTTGAATATTTGGGGAATGTAGATTACTCCTTCACCATTGCTCTTAGGTCCACTTTGACCTGGAGTGGTAGCACCTGATAGGGTCCTCTCTATGGGTCAAATAAAACAAATTATGCATGCAAACAAATTAGGTTTAATTTGTGACTGTTTACGTACTTAGAACATCGATTGACAAAATCAAAGAGAATGGCTTCGAACTGACGAAGAAAAGAAGCAGAAGATACCCCGCAACAACAATTACCGACGCCGACTACGCCGATGACATAGCGATACTGGCAAATACACCTGACCAAGCCGAAACACTTCTGCATAGTTTGGAACGAGCAGCAGCAAGCATAGGCCTCCATGTTAATGCACACAAAACGGAATATATGTGCTATAACCAAACGGGGGACATCTCCACTCTAAAAGGAACCCCTCTTAAACTAGTAGACAAATTCACGTACCTAGGAAGCAGCGTCGAATCAACCGAAAAGGACATCGAAACGAGGTTAACGAAAGCATGGACAGCTATCAATAGGCTATCGACTATATGGAAATCAGACCTAACCGATAAAATGAAACGCAGTTTCTTCCAGGCAGCGGTCACATCGATACTGCTATATGGATGCACTACATGGACGCTAACAAAACGGCTGGAGAAGAAACTAGATGGCAATTACACAAGAATGCTGCATGCAATCCTGAACAAGTCCTGGCAGCAACACCCCACAAGACACCAACTGTACGGCCACCTGCCCCCTATCACGAAAACTATTCAAGTTAGGCGAACCAGACATGCAGGACACTGCTGGAGAAGCAGAGATGAACTCATAAGAGATGTACTCTTATGGATCCCCACACATGGCCGTGCAAAAGCAGGACGACCAGCACGAACGTACATTCAGCAGCTATGTGAGGATACAGGTTGTTGTCCTGAAGACCTGCCTAGGGCGATGAACGATAGGGAGGAGTGGCGAGAGAGGGTCAGGGATATCCGTGCTGCCAGCACGATATGATGATGATATAGCAATACTTGAAACCATTCAACTGTGTGCAAAAAAGAGTTCATGTTTGTTTTAGAATATTATCTACAAAATGTGTTTACAAACCACATATATAGGATTTGGTATTAAATGACCTACAATGGTTGATATGCCATAGAACCCCACCTAACCAAATCTTATATATTTAATATGTATGTATAAAGAGGATTTGGTATTAAATAACCTACAGTGGTTGATATACCATAAAACCCAACCCAACCAGAGTGGTGTGCTATCTGTTAGAGTCCCATCTATAGGCCAAAAAGATCTGTTTAAGAATTTTTCATATTCAATAGGACTGCTGGCAGGACACACAGCATAATTGTGTTGCTTTTTATTGCCAGGTTGTTTCTCTATTCCACAAATCACCCTGTTAGTAGCGCTTAGAATACACTGACTGTAACTTCTGCTGAGGGGGTAAAACCGCTCCCCTCCAAAAAGGGAGTGTGTTGGGTTTGACAATAAACTGCATCTGGACATGAGGCTTCAGTTCTTGAGATATGGGGAATTTAGAGTATCCTTTCATTGCCATTACTCCCAGGTCCACTGACCCAGAGTGGTAATCCCTGTTAGCGTCCTATCTATGGGTCAAATAAATCTGTTTGAAAATTCTTCAAATTTGATTAGACTGTTCAAAAATACTCTTCAGAAACGATTAAAAAATGCAAATATTAATATACAACTAACATGATTCCATAACATCTACACATAAAATAACCCTAGACAGGTTGACATGCCTCTAAAATCAAGCTATTCTACAACCATAAAGCAGTAAGCAGTATGGATCTGAAATAAAATATAAGCCTCTGATGAGAATGAACTTGTATTTCCCGTATTTTTGGTAGCCTTTTTTTTTCTTCTTTATTGGGGGAATCTGGTAATAGGCCCTTGTAAGATGGGAAATATTGGCCCTTTTGACTCTTTTTACAATATTGATATTCTTTACTTTTACCAGGTGGAATAGGCTCCCAACAAAAGTCCAGGTCTGTCTGTATTGCTCTGTTTTCTGAAGGTCTATTGTAAATTATTTTTATTAATGCAACATCAAGTCCTTTGAGAGGAAGGCCGAGGAATCTGTTGAGTGAAATATTATATTAAAAAAAAATTAAGATCACTGTAAAATAAGAATAAAAAGGTTTGTAAAGAAATAAGGAAAAATTCCACCAAAAATGAAAAGGGACAAAATAAAAAAAATGAGGGTTAAAAAAGTATAGAGAATAAATGTATAAAAGAAGGAGAGAAGAGAAATGTTCTGTTTATGGTTTCTTTCATTAAGGGAGATAATTCAGTATTGACAAAGATTAAAGAGAGCATTGATGAAAAAAAAGGAAAAAAAAAAGATGAATGAAAATGACTCTATAGGAAAGAAAAGATAAAAAGCAGAGATAACAGAAAAAAAAAAAAGTTAGAAGTGAAACAAGGAAAAAAAAATGAATGAATGAAAATAAGGCAAGTCAGATGGTGGATGTCATAAAGGAGGAAGGAATAAAGTTTGATCAAAAGATTGGATTGAAAAAAGAAGAAAAAAACAATGATTAAAAGAAGAATGTGAGGATCTGAGGAGAAAGTAAAAATCAGAAGGGGAAAAAAAAACAATAATGTATTGAAGGAACGAATGATGTAAAAATGAAAGGAAAATGAGATTGAAGAATGAAATGAAAAAAGAAAGTTGGAAAAAAGAAGAATGAGAACCTCAGGATAAAGCAAGAATAAAAATGAAGAATAGGATGAAAAAATGAAGAAAAAAGAAATAATTGAATGAACTTGGGAAGAAAGTAAGTATGAAAATGAAGAATGGATAGAAAAAAAAACTAAGAACCTTCGGGTAAAGCAAGAATTAAAATGAAGAATGGAATGAAAAACAAAGAAGTTAAAAATGAACTAATAATTGAATAAATGAAGGAAGTAGAATAAGCTGAGAGGAAAACAAGAATTAAAATGTTAAGGGTAATGAACAAAGACAGAAGTTATAAAGAAATAATCACTGAATGAAGAATAAGAACTATAGGGAAAAGCCAGAATGAAAATGAAAACAAAGGAAAAAAAAACCAAAAGACAATGACTGCATTGGGGAGGGGAGGGAAAAAGAAATAATCAACAAAGGAAGGATAATAGAAGGAAGGAAATTTAAGTATGAATGAATAAAGACTGAACCAGATGAAGCAAGCAAGAATGAAAAGATTGTTGGGTGTGAATAAAATAAAGAACACTAAAAAAAACACAAAAAAGGGTAGACCAGTAAAGAAAACAAGAAAAGGTACAGTTAAGTGCAGATTTGAAGAGATGATAGTTGTCATGGGGTGGGGGAAGGTTTTAAGGTGTAAGGGTTTTCTTTGTAGTGGGGAGGGGACAGACAACCTGTTATTGTGGGTTTTAAAGGAAACAAAGGATCTCCCGTTATATGACCCACTACTTTACTTTTTCCCTCCTTTTTTTATTATTATTGGTCATTAGTCAAGCAGTTTGTTTTTATTTGTATCTATTTACTTTTGTTTTACTTTTATATTTAAAGACTTCCTCTTTTCCCTTCTGAAACCACAGATAATATACATCATACCTTAAGAGCATTGAGATGTGTGTCATAAGGTCTTGTTTTATTCGGAGCTGATAAATATAACTCACACAAGAAAAGGAAAACTCAGCTTTTGGATTTATACAGTAAACTTTGAAGGGTTGATGAATAGGTTCTCAGTACCATCGTTTACACTTAGGGAAAAATGAGTAGTATCTTTGCTTTTTACTAAAATCTTTATTGCTTATACCAAGGCTTCTCAAACTTTTTACTTGAACCTCTAGTAACCAAGCACTCTGTCAGCTCAGTCCACTGGGCTGTAGATTACACTGCATCTTTGCAGAGGGGTAAAATGCCACCCCCAATGAGTGTATTGGATGTGACACCAAACAATCTGATGGTGAGGCTCCAGTAATGCTGGAGCTTTGGGTAATGCGGAGCACCCCTTCACTGTCATTGCCTTCAGGTCCACACTGGCCCAGAGTGGTAGCACCTGATAGGGTCAAATAGAACTGTTTGACATAGAACTGAGTGCAAACAAATGACTTATACTAAATTGAATTGTTTGAAATTGAACTGTTTTCATATTTAACTGTATCTTAACAAATGACAGATGTTTACTTGAATTGTTAGTGATACATATCCTTGGAACCATTCAACTTTGTTGACTTATGCTAAACTCAATTGTTAGAAATAGAACTGTTTGATTATTTAACTGTGTGTATCTTCAAGATGTGTTTACAAATCATATATTTAATATCTATGTAAAAACAGGATTTGGTATTAAAAACCAACAATGGTTGATATGCCATAAAACCAAGCCAAACTAAGCACTCCATGGGGCTTGAAATATACTGACAGTATAAAAAAAATAAAGGGTATCCTATGTATGAGACTAAACTGCATCTTATGATGTGACTCAAAAGTGTAGATTACCTCTTCAGTGCTAGTACTCCCAATGGTAGTGCCTATTACTTGTATTAAGAATTGTTACCTTAAGGTAATTGTTGACCAGGGATTATAATTAGTTGAAACCATATGATATATATTTACTCATCACCTCCGTGAGGAGCAGCATATTACACAAGGACAATTTCTAAGCAGAGGTTAACAGGTTTAAATTTAGTTTTCCTTCTTCTTGACTGGTTACCATATCAAGGTTAAAGAGCCCAGTCTACCTTCATATATATCCATATATGAAGAGAGAATAGTTGGATTGATAACTTTCCCAAATGTATTAGCACTATATAAATTGCAAACAGCCTCATCCAGGTATTGAAAACAAATAATAATTGTTTAGTAGAAATCCTTAGTTGAAATCATAATTATTAGTATTAGATAGGAATACTTGATATCATATAACTGTGTGCAAAAAACTTTTAAGAAACCAGAACACAAAAATGAACCTAATTTTCTAACATTTTGGCATAAAATAACCCTTGATAAGTTGAAATGTCATTAAAATCAATCTATCAATCAAATAACCAAATTTAATTTTCATTCATCACAAGCAATTAATTGAATATTAGATGATGAAAATAACTAAATTACCAATGTTTAATACATTTTTCAGGAGAAAAACTATATGTACAAATGTACCTTTTAATTCTCAAATCATTTTTTAAATGGGGAAAATGGGTTTGAGATTATGAATATTAGATTGAAGGTGTGTAAGTTTGAGCCACAAACCACTATGTTCTATATTCAGAATGCCTCTTTGTTTACAACACACACTGGTTTGGTTTGGTTTTATGGCATATCAACCATTGTAGGTTATTTAATGCCAAATCCTCTTCATATATATATATATATATATATATATATATATATATATATATATATATATATATTAAATATATGATTTGGTTTGGTTGTGTTGTATGGCATATCAACCATTGTAGGTCATTGAATGCCAAATCCTTTTTATACATACATTAAGTATATAATTTCATATATATATATGATTTAGTTTGGTTGGGTTTTATGGCATATCAACTATTGTAGGCTATTTAATGCCAAATCCTCCATATATATATATATATATATATATATATATATATATATATATATATATATATATATGATTTTGTTTGGTTGAGTTTTATGGCATATCAACCATTGTAGGTCATTGAATGCCAAATCCTTTTTATACATACATCAAGTATATAATTTCTTAACACATTTTATCAATAACATTTTTAAATGAACCTGAGCTCATTTTTTTGCACTCAGTTAAATGGTTTCACTTAACTTCAAACAATTTACTTTAGTATAATAACAGTTTTTGTTTACACACAGTCATTTGTTTGAATACAGTTTTTTGTTTACACAGTTAAATGTTAAAACTGTTCTATTTCGAACAATTCAGTTTAGTATGTCAACGAAGTTAACTGGTTCCAAGTATTGCTATGTATCTTTAACAAATCAATTAAACATAAGTCATTTGTTTACACACAGTTAAATTATTAAACAGTTCTATTTCTAACAATTCAGTACACATTTTAAATATCAAATAAGTACACATTTTAAATATCAAACAGATTTATTTGACTTATAGATAGGACTCTATCAGGTTCTACCTCTTTAAACCAGAATGGACCTGGGTGTGATGGCAATGAAGAGGTACTCTGCATTCCCCAAAGCTCCAGCATTACTGAAGCCTCACCATCAGATTGTTTAGTGTCATAATCAGAATGCTTGTTGTGGGGGAGTGGTCTTACCCCTCTGTAGTGTATTCTACAGCTCCAGTCTATTGGGTTAGCTTCTTTGTTTGCTTCATAAATAATGCGCATGGCTAAAACCAGGTTCCACCATCTTCAAACTTGGAAAAGCTTATAAAATAAACTTTATAGTTGCACAAAGCTTGAGATATTTTGCAACATTTTTTTTTCTATCATCTAGTAATATCCCATTTCTTTAAATGTGTACCTAGACTTTGCTTTAAGATCACAAGTCATTTCAATAAATTCTTAAAGAAAGTTATCAAAATTTGCACTTTCATTTCATCATTTGTTCATTTATCTAAATGACTCTTATGTTTTGAATGGGTTGTATGTGAACAATGTATCACTATCGACCCTCACATCCAAGTATTCTGCTTGGTGTACAATATCTGGTATATCTAGTCTACATGATCCAGTAATTTTCGTTCTCTTTTTTAAAAAGAGATTTATTCATACAAACTGTGGACTCCTATGCATTTATTTATCCTTCCAAAATATAATTCACCCCCCCTGAGTTCTCTATTGACCCCTGTTTACAAATCTAAATATGATATTTAGGAGATAGCAAAATGATTTCCACTTGAACTTAAAGAAAGACATATTGGTCAGCATTTAAAGTTTAAAAGCTATTCTTGAACAAGTGAGTAGTTGTTGGCTAAGTGAAAAATGCTTTTATAAGAAGAATCAAAATTGAAGAAAATTGTTGCTTGAGCCAAAATAACCTTCAACATCTCCATCAATGAGGTACATTCAATAAATAAAGTGAATATTACCACCAGATTTAAGAAACGCTTGTTACAATCCCTGTAGGTTTTCTTTTGAAGGACTTCTTCTCTTTGTTTATAGTAAAAGTAGTTTTCTTGCAATAAGTTTCTTTGTTAAAGCTATCTCTATAGAAATGGAAGATAAATACTGATTAGAATAATAACGGTGTATACCTTAAAATATGGAATAATCTTACTAAACAACATCTGTTTCCTGAAATGAGCAGTTTTCTGTTTTTCAGTGGAATAACAGTTGTATACCTTAAAATATGGAATAATCTTACTAAACAACATCTGTTTCCTGAAATGAGCAGTTTTCTGTTTTTCAGTGGAATAACAGTTGCATACCTTAAAATATGGAATAATCTTACTAAACAACACCTGTTTCCTGAAATGAGCAGTTTTCTGTTTTTCAGTGGAATAACAGTTGTATACCTTGAAATATGGAATAACCTCAATAAACGTTTTTTGTTTTTGTTTTGCCTGAAATGAGCAATTTACTACTGTAATCCTTATTCAAAGGTGTGCTAAATTGTCTAGTACCAAATTCTTTGGACACCATCATACTCATGGTTGAGGGAAGGAAATTTTTGTGGATGTTGGGGGAGGCCATCCCCTTCTTGGTAACAGAGTTCAGCTTTAAAAAAAAACAACCTTTATATGAGATGCATTTATTCTTGTTTACTTTCACTGGAAAATTATACTGAGTTTTAATTTTGGTGGCTGCTGAAGCTCCAAGGCTAATATTTTGGGTTAAGTTTTAGTTTACTTTACACAGTAAGCCCAATATTTTAATGTCCTGGGTGTGGCACTAAACTACATCATTGCTATTACTCGCAGGTCCACTCTGACCCAGAGCAGTAGTACCTGTTTGGGCACCATCAATGGGAAAATAGATGTTTGAAAATTATTAGTATTAGATAGGAATACTTGAAATCATATAATTGAGTGGAAACATTTGGCATAATGGTTATCATTTTAGAAAATGGATACCATGAGCAGAGTTCAAATTTCTGGATGAGGCTGTTTGTATTTCATTTCATGATAATGTCCGAAGGAAAGTCATGATTTCATCTCTTCTTCACTTAGCTATAGGTAGATAGTAGGGCAAACTAGTCTCTTTAGCTTTAGTATGACAATGAATCTAGGAGGAGGAAAACTCTAAATTTAAACTAGCACTATTCTTCTGAAAAATCGACTTAGTGTCACATCCTGACTGTGGTAGAGGGATTGGGTAAATTAGATAACATATAATTGTAAAAAAGACTGACCTCAGTCTAAAATAACCTAACAAGGTCTGACATGTCATAGAAACCAACCAAACCAATATTTCATGTTTTCATTGATATTCTTTTTATATATCAAAAGCTGATATTTCAGGCCCTGGGAGATCATATCAGATACTACTAAGAAGCTTAATGTAGCAAATATTCACTGCCTTTCTTTTTATCAAATGATATGAGAACTTTAAAGAAAGATATATACCCTCGAGTATAGTTTACATGTATTTTGTGCTGGAGTTTTTGTTTTTTTTATTTTGTCAGTCAGCCCAAGTACAGGGTAATGAGGACAAATGATTTAATGAAAGTATTAAAATCCTAAAAAGGAGAAGCTAAGATTGGCATTTTTCTTAGCTTTTTAATAAATCTGATTCAATTATCTTTCATAATCAAAAAAGGTTAAACATACAGCAAAAGGTAACAAATACAGACTCACATGACCCATTTACTTGTCAGTTTGCACTTATGCAGGTTTTATTTTATCTTAAGAATATTATCTTTGTTTGCAAGGTTGATAGTTTTCATCTTTCAGGAAAACCAGATACATGTCACCTTAACATGGCTGCAGAATACACACGCATGATTGTTGAAAAGCTCTACTTAGGCGAGAGACCTGTAGAGAGAGTTCAGTGGCAGGAGGAGCAGGAATTAGATCAGGTTGGTGAAGGAAGAGGCTGAAGTGGGAGGATAAGTCATTGATTCTTCTTAGGTGAACCACTTGGCGCTCGCAGGATTCACCGTGTAATAATCCATAATTGTCGCAACACACTCACATACACATGCATGCACAGACACACAGACACAGATGTTCTGTCTCTTTTTCGACTTAGTTGTCCCCTCCCCGATCTTTTGAAGATCAGATCCCAAAGCTTGAGTTTTCATTGGCAGTGGGTCAGGTGACAATCCCATGACCTGAAGCTGGTTCTAGTTGCAGAGGGGAGGAAGGAGGTGAGTGTTCAGTGTAGGGTGATGGGTAAGGAGCAGAATACTGGTAGAGCATGGAGGTGGATTTGTAAATTGACTGTTTCATTTTCTGACTGATAGAACATCAATATTATACAGAGGCCTACCATTACTAAGTTTTGACATTTACCTAAAATTTTTACTAGCCCTGTCCGTGGGGTTTTGAATATGCTGACTGAAGAGGGGTAAGACCTTCCCCCACCAAAAAAAAAAATAAATAAATAAAATAAAAAGAGGTATTGTGGGTATGACACGAAAATTCCTCTAATAGTTAGGCTCCAATTTTGGAGATTTTAATGTGTTGTACCAATTCATTGGCATAATGGTTAGAGTGTTTGCCAATGGCCCGGGAGACCTGGGTTCAATCCCAGGTCAAGTCATACCAAAGGCTCAAAAAATGGTACTTGATACCTCCTTGCTTAACACTCAGTATTATAAGGTACAGACCAAGGGTAAAGTAGAGCAATCCAAGGAAAGGAGTAGCACCTTCCCCTACACCTCAGTGTAGTAGCTATTGAAAAGGGAGCCTTCTGGTTGCCTTCGACTATGGTCGCCAACTTTACTTACTTTACCACTTCATTGCCATTACTTCCTGATTTGCTCTGACACAGAGTTAGGATCCAATTGGTGGCTTAAATATATCTGTTTAACAATTATAGATATTAGATAAGACTATGTGCAAAAATAAAAACCCCTTAATAAACAGAGAGGAGTCCTGGTGACATAGTGATTAACATGCTGGATTGAATCATTTTGCTGTAAGGAAAGGTATGAACCCTCCTTTTTACCCCCAACTCTGGGTTTAATGGTAATACTACTGTTCGTCTACCAGGATGTTTTTTGGCATTAAATAATCCATGAAGGTTGATATCCCATTAAACAAACTAAACCATCTTAAGAAATAACTGCACAAAAAATGTAAATATGGATGTCTAATGAATATGATTTCCTAACCTGCTGGCTTAAAATATTCCTAGATGGCTTTACATGCTGTTAAAATCAATCGATAAATCAAAAAGATTTGCTTCAAAAGATATTTCTACATTTTTTCTGTTTATTCATTTTTCAAAGCTTAAATTTGAATTCTCTATTTTAGGGTTATTATTTACTAAGCTTTGCTTAGTAATGGCACAAGGCTGATGATATGGAGCACTCACAAGTAATGATTTGCTGATCGAGCTTATTAACCATTACATCATACAAGGTGCCCAGTTTTGTTTTAGGATATCTGAAAACTACAAGGTTTACCAAAATAATTAAGAAAATATAAAATATTCAAAGTGTAATATCAGTATATTTAAAAGAAAAATATATACACATGTTCAGCTTAGATAAAGCATAAAAAGATTATGGAACAAAATCACCTTTAGCCTTGAGGATCATCTTGCTATTGGTTTGAAAGCAACTACCTGTCCAGATCAGGTGTTTCTCATTCATGTTGGCCTTTCATAAGTCCTTGGTATTGTGGAGTCATTGGTTGATTACCTCAGTGATATCCCACAGCTCTTATGACAGAGGTTAGAATACACATACTGTATCCTCGTTATGACAGTAAACTACATCTGATAGTGAAGAGTGTAGAGTACTCCTTTGTTGTCATTACCCTCAGTTCCGCTCTGACCTGGAGTAATTGTACCTGTTTGGGTTCCATCTATGGGTTAATTAGTAAGCAAGTTAAATCTTTTTGTGTGTGTGTGTGTATATATATATATATATATATATATATATATATATATATTTATTTCTAAGAATAATAGCATCATTCTTACTTGGATACCTAGCCACATTGGCCTACAGAGAAATGAAAGGGCAGACAAAGCTGCAAAAATAGCACTCCAAACACATATGTCCAAAACAAAAATTCCATACCTTGACCTAAAACCACTTATTAACAAATTTAGAGTCAAGAAATGGCAAAAATCTTGGGATGATCAAACACAGAACAAGCTCCACCATATTCAAGATACCATAGGTCAATGGCTAGCAGGCTACAGAAGAAATAGAAAAGAAGTGATAATCTCCAAGCTTTGTATTGGTCACGCCCACATTACCTATTCACACCTCCTAAAAGGGGAAGTTCCCCCCAGTATGTACAACATGCCAAGTATCTCTCTCAGTCAAACACATTCTCATAAAATGTGATAGGTTTAGACAAATTTGCCCACATTACCAACAAACATTTAAAGGACATCTTCGAAAACTCCAAACCAGAGGAAATCTTAAGCTTTCTAAAAGAAACCAACCTCTTCATCAAAATCTAGCCAAATATAATAAAACATAACCAAAACTCATACCCTAAAACCTAAAACATGCACAAGAAAAATTCAATTTAACCCACAGAAGTTGATATGCTGTTAAACAAAACACAAACTCTCTCTCTCTCTCTCTCTATATATATATATATATATATATATAATGGCATGACAAGATGATGATGATATATATATATCTCATCATCATCATCTTGTGCCATTAGCATGGATATCCCTGACCCTCTCTTGCCACCCCTCCCTATTGTTCATCGCCTCCGGCAGGTCCTCAAACCTATACCCCGTATCCACACAGAGCTGCTGTATGTAGATTCGAGCTGGTTGCCCTGCTTTTGCTTGGCCATTTGAAGGGGTCCATAGGAGTACATCACTTGTAAGCTCGTCCCTACTTCTCCAGCAGTGTCCTGTATGTCTGCTTTGTCTAACTTTGATAGTTTTCATGATGGGTAGTAGGTGGGCGTATAGCTGCTGCTTTGTAGGGTGTTGCCTCCAGGATTTGTTTAATATTGCTCGCAATATATATATATATATATATATATATATATATATATATATATAAGATCACTTGAAGAGTGCTTCTAGTACCATGCAACCTAGTAGTACCTGTTTTACAGGTGAGTTAAGTGAAACAAGATTTCTCACCATATTTACCTGGTAAAGAGATAATCAGCTAAAGGAAAATTAAGACCTATCAAGCATAGATAAACCATCTTGTAGGGTCAATGGCTGTTGAGCACACTTATGCCATGATGGATACTAAACTTTTATAAACCATTTATCTAGGGGAAAATCATTTTAATATAAAACTGGGTGTGATGGACCCCCTAACTTTTGTCAAAGCATCACTCAGGAGAAAGATACTCTGATATGAAATCTTCTCCTTCAATAACATCCACTGATGAAGGCCTATCTTTAGAATGCATATGGTTGATGCTTAGCAAATGAGATTGACTCAGTGCATGGTCTTGGCCTAATGATAAAAAGCTACTGGCACAGGTATTGCTTTTTCCCTCATGACTCTTTCTAGCGTCTGGGTCACATTTCGGCTGGCCGTGTTGTGCCGAGTGGTTTGGTCAGGTATGGCTTAGCACTGGATATACCTCTGGCCTCAGGGGGCTGTCCCCCTGGCTTTAACCCTCTTTGGAAAGGTTAGGCTTATCGCCTGGCACCTGAGGTGCCCTGAAAAGGAGAATGCTAACAGGGCCCAAGGCATTTTTGGAACTGCTGGACGCGTGTGGGCTTCGGCCCTGCGACCGAACCCACATAAAAAACGGCCTTGTGCCACACTCGTACGTTGGTGGGGCGTATGACAAATATCGGCATAGGTATTGCTTGATATTATGAGATTGTTACAAAATGATGTCATGCATTGACCATGCTTGAATTTGTGGTGGCAACCATTTTATATATATATATATATATATATATATATATATATATGTATGTGTGTGTGTGTTTGAGTAATTATTGGTGTTAGATAGAAATACTTGAAATTATCAGTCACCTTGTCAGCGAACCTTAGAATACATTGACTGCATCCTCTGCAGAGGGGAATACTCACCAAAGAGGTGTTCTGGGTATGATACAAAACTGCATCCAATGATGAGACTTTGGTTCTGGAGCTCTGGGGAGTATGAGGTTCTCCCTTCATTGCTATTACTCACTCTGCTCTGACCCTGAGTGGTAGTACCTGTTTTGGTCCTATCTATGGGAGAAATATATCTGTTTGAGAATTATTAGTATTAGATAGGAATACTTAAAACCATATAATTATTTGCATTAAAGATAGCTCCTTGAAGTGATAATTGTTTACTAGTGATTTTTATCATTGAAAACCATATTGCTTGCAACAAACTATCAGGATTAAGTGAGTGTGTGTGATTATTGGTGTTCAGTAGGAATACTTGAAATTATCAGTCATCATGTCTATGCGTCTTTGTATACACCAACTGCATCCTCTGCAGAGAGATAAGACCTATCCCCCAAAAGCTGTATCCTGGGTTAGGGTTAGGGTATATCTTGTGGTGAGGCTCCAGTTCTGGAGTATTGATGTACCATAAAATTGACCAACTAATCAACAAACATGAACATTAGTAGTATAAGTACTTCCATAAATCCTTTCTTTAATTTTCTAAAGATTACAAAAATTAAGAATGCCTAATTATACACACACACACACACACAAATGTGCACGCATTATCATCTTAAATAAGATGATCTTTTGCCCAGTTGGCTGGGGCTGTAGAATACACCGAGTGCTTCTCTGTAGAGTGGTAAGAAAGAACCCCCAAACACACACACAACGAGTGTCCTGGGTATGACACTAAACAATTTAATGGTGAGTTTTCAGTAATGTTGAAGCTTTGGGAAATGCGGAGTGCCCCTTCATTGCCATTGCTCCCAGGTCCACTCTGACCCAGAGTGGTAGCACATGATAGAGTCCTATCTATGGGTCAAATAGAACTGTTTTTGACATTGAAACTGTACTTATACTAAACTGAACCATTTGAAATAGAACTAAACTGTGTACTTATGCTAAACTGAATTGTTTGAAATAGAACTGTTTTTGACATTGAAACTGTATTTATGCAAAAGCGAACTGTTTGAAATAGATCTGTTTTTATATTTAACTGAATGCTTTTGACAAACAAAAAACTATAATTTAATTCAGTGTTAAATGACCTGAAAAGGGTTGACATGCCGTAAAACAAAACAACCAACCAACCAACCAACCGTGATCTTTTGTAATTTAAAATATTTTTTTAAAGTCTTCCTCATAAGATCTGTTTAAGGAATCTATGTACATGATGATTTCTAACTGCAGACACATTAGAATCAATAAATGATACTTTGAAGATGTGGCTAGCAGGAACAGCAGGGGACAAAATGATTTTGATAAATATAGAAGAAAGATAAGGAATGGTATTTCAGGATAATGGAAACCTTTTTAGATTGGTAAGAATCTACCGACTTGGCCAATGAGTTTGTGATGTTTTAGTTACCAGTAACATTTAATACAAGCACAATATAAAATATATTAGCAGCTTCTATGGATGTGTGAGCCCATGCTTAAAGATATTGAAGTGTTAATAGATGGATTTATTCATGTGTGTGTGCATACACATACATATGAATCAAAATTAATGCAGATTTGTGCGTGTGTGTGTAAGATATATATATATATATATATTTTTAAAAAATTTTTTTATTATCTTCACATTTTTTAAAACCATGTTTAAAATCCTTTTTAAAAAATTCTGCAAAGAGTTTAACATAAGGCCTCGAATAACTGTATCATTGTTTAATGAAACTGCTATAGACCTTGTAGTAAACAACATGTTTTTAAAGACTTTCCTTAAAAAAGGTTTTGATGAAAACAATTTAAGTTATATTTAATTGGTGTTTGTTTTTATTTACACTTTAGATATTAATTATACATAACCTTGTGGAGTTTGGTAAAATAGAAAGTTTACAGGAAAGAGATATTTTGTTGGACGAATTGTTCAATCTTTAAATGATTATCAATTTTATATAAATCCTTTTGAAAGGAACAACTGCTTATAGACATTCAGGGTCTCAATGCATTTCACTTATGAAGAAATCTCTCTGTATGTGCATGTATATATGTATGCAGATTGGCTCTAATGAGTAGAGTGCTTGACAATGGTCCAGGAGACTTTGGTTCAATCCCAGGCTGAGTCATACCAAAGACTCAAAAATATGGTACTTGATGCTGCCTTGCTTAACACTCAGCATTATAAGGTTAAGGATAAAGTGTAAAGTGTAGCAATCCAGTGAATGGAGTAGCACCCTCCCCAACAGTTCGGTGTAGTAACAATTGAAAAGGGAGCCTCCGATTCACTCTCGACTAAGGGGACCAACTTACTTATATATATATGTGTGTATATATATATATATATATATATATATATATACACACACACAATCACTATCTCATTTGGTGGGTTTGTGGCAGACCAAATATGATATTTTTTCTACCTAATGATTGTTGTATAAAGATGAAACCAGTTGTTGCAGATAAGCACCCATGCTATCAAATATATATAAAAACTAATATATATTTATCTATTATATATATATATATATATATATATATATATATATATATGTGTGTGTGTGTTATCCAAAATATTTCTGTAGGATGTCTTAGCTGATTTTAATCATACATTTTAAAAAATAGACAGAAAAGATTTAAGATTCGAAGATTTGCTAAAATTTGGAATTAATTTTTGAATTTTTTGTGATTATCATACAATAATTAGGTATGTATTAATATAAGTATATATGTGTACATGATTTATATATATATATATATATATATATATATATATATATATATATATATGTGTGTGTGTGTGTGTGTATAATGAATTTTTTTTTTCATACGTGTATGCATGTATATATATATATATATATGTCTGTGATTTTGTGTTGTGTATCTAATTATATGTAATATTTCAATATAAATGTGCTATATATGTATATATATATATATATATATATATACATATACACACACACACATATATATCTTTATGAAAGTGCTCTCTCTCTATATGTATGTTATGAATGTGCTCTCTCTCTGTCTATATATATATATATATATATATATATATATATATATATAATTCTGTATGTAAACACATACATTTTTAAACGTTAGAGTATGAAACTTTGATTGAATCTGTTTATATTTCTTTGTATTTCATTTTGTTTTATTTTGACTTTTGATCCTTCGGTTCAGTTCTTCTGCTAACCTAAAATCATAATGATCTTTAGAAGTCTTTATTAATCATTTCTGATTTTTAGGGTCATATTTAAGACCTCTTTATAGTCATTTTTTATGTAAAGCCATATCAAAGCATTTTTGAAATCTTCTCATGAATATATAGGCCGTGTTTTAAGTCTCATATAGTTTTTAGCCATCTCTCTGTTGACCTTTCTAAAAGTGCAGTGAAGCCATATTGCTTTTTTTTCCCTTGTTGAACTCCTCTCTTACATCTCTGATGACACAACCTGTTAGAGAGATGAACAGAGACCTGGTTCAATCATATCTGTCCATCACCATTTTATGCACAGCTGTATTGAAATACTCTTGGCATTATGGCTAATATAGTTGAATATTTGTACAGTGACTTTAGTTTGAATCCTGTATAAGGCTGTTTGCATTTCACATAACACTAAATGCCCTTAAGAAAGGCATGGATTCAACTATTCTCACTCCACTGGTGTGCAAATAGTAGGACATACTTAGTGCTTTAATTTTTGTATGGCAACCAGTCAAAGAGAATTCTAACCGATTAAACTTTGGTTAAAAATTGACTTTGTGTTGCATCCTGCTTGTGGGGAAGGACTTATATAATATATATATATATATATATATACACTGCTGTTGTCAGTGTAAGTACAAGGGTTGATATCTAAGATCTTCAAGCATATAGAATAAGATCTGGTATCAGAACTGGGATCAAGATGATGTAAATTCATATCTTTTCAAAATCACAAGTTCTATTCTCAGTTCCTTTTCTCGTGTGTGGTTTCCAGTGATTATAACAATGCTTTTGATGTAATCTCTAAATTATTTATTTCATTTAAAAACTCTCCAAAAAAAAAAAGCATCTGAATGGATATAGTACATTCACATGCTGACATAAAACCATCAAAGATTGGTAATATTGTGTTTGCGGGGTGCTCATTGTGTAACAGTTATCATCTCAGGAAACAAACTTGGCAACCCAAGTTCAAATCCTGGATGCAGCTGTTTGCATTTCTCATAATAATCTTGGGAAAAGTATGAATCCATTTATTCTCCCTCCAGCTGTGGGTAAATATTAGGGTTGACTGATCTCTTTAGCCTTGGTAAGTCAACCAGTCATCATCAAATCATTCTAAAAGTAATGAGTCCCTATGACTCATTACTCCTGGCAGTTCCTCTAGACTGTATCTGGTGTCTGTACAGAGCTGATGTATGTAGTTTGCCAGTACTAGCATGTGCATGTGTAGGAGTCCATCAAAGAATGTTGCTTATAAGTTTGTTCTGACTTCACTAACAGTGCCCAACATGTCTTGTTGGTCTTACTTGGTTAGTTTTTGATATGGTCAGTAAGTGGCTGTACAGCTGCTGTTCTATCAGGTGCTTCTTCCAGGGTTTGTTCAAAACAGGATATAGTATTCTTGTATAGTTTCTATATAGCTATTTTCTCGAAGGAGTTTTGTTAGAGGTCAGGTGGTGTAACGATATAGTAGTACTGACATGATTACAGTTTGTGAAAAAAAACCCAAAAAACAGTCCTACTTAACTGAGAAATTGACCTTGTGTTGCTATCTGTTCATGATGGAGGAGTTGGGTGTTGTTGGGCTGCTTGAGTTAGTAATACTGATGCTTTTGACTCTTAATCCCTATCTGATTTTGGGGACATCATCAAGTTTTGTTTTGAAGGTAATGAAGCTATTTTTTTCTTTTTGTTTTGTTTCAGTAAATGTATGAATTTATTATATAACTAAGCCACCCATGAACTAGATGATTTCTCCTTGTAACAGCTGTCCATAATGATATTGGTGATTCTATTTCTGTTTCTTTTTTTTATTTCATCATTAAAGAATGTCTCTGGTTTACTTTTGACCTAGCTGTGCACAACATCTAAATAACTGTTCTAAAACTTATTTCAAAATATTCGAGAGATTACTTGTCAATCAACCGTCATAAATGTTGTCAAACTAAGGTCTGCTGGAGTACAAAGAAATATCATAGCTTTAATATCTGCACTTGATTTTATTATAATAGGAGTATACATTGTATTCAAAAAATGTATAAATACTTTGCTGTCCAAAGATTTCTATCAAAATCAGTCATTTTTGGTTTTGATAATCATTGGCAAGGAAAAATAGATTCATTACAAGAATAGAAAATAAGGGAAATTGTTGCTAAATTTCCTATTCTGTAAATATATATATATATATGTATATGTAAAAATGCTTTTATGAAGGCACTCTTGGTTATTGTCATTGTGAC
>CAUZXS010002013.1:0-52896 GCA_963585895.1 Sepioteuthis lessoniana
GAAAACTGCATATGATATTATAAGGGAAAAGTCTTTGCAAAAAGTAACCATATTCATGCATGCTAATAATACGGTTCTCAAAGTTTTTGTTCACACATATATATCAATACAAATAGTATTTCTGGAAAAAAAATCAATCTAATGAAATTATTAAAAACTTTTTCAAAAACAGGGAAAAGTGATGGTAAAACAATAGAAAGCTGTAAAGTGAAAAAGCTACACTTTAGCTACGTATTTTTGCTACCAAACCTATGAAAACTGGTTACTGGTATGAAAATCACGTACAATGACATTGGAAAAAACACATTTTCTGAAGCAAATTTATAAATGATAATGTCACTGTTTATTTATCAATGATAATGTCACTGTTTATTTATCACTTGATAACGTCACTGTTTTTATCCGTATAAATCCATTTTTTAAGATTCACATGCGGGGTGCAAAAATCAGAGCAAAAATGCCTAGTAGTTTACATTGTTGCATATATAGAAATTATTATTTACACTAATAAAGTTTTATGTATCGTTTTGTGAAGTTGAATACTGTCACCTAGAAGTATTTCGTGCAGCTTGTTCTCTTATTTGCAGGTGGAAATCCCATGTTACAAAGCTTCATCTACTAAAATATTGCACTGTCTCAAGGAAAATTATAAAAACGTCCTTTGTGATCATTGACATTGAATAGTTTTCTTGTTGGGCTGTAAGAATACTGCTTTTCTACAACGAGTGTCCTGGATTTGACACTAAAAGATCTGATACTGAGACTTTGGGGAATGTGGAGTACCCCTTTATTTCAACCACAGTGTTTATATACAACTAACAACTAACCTGCCTAGTTTTTTTTTTACTAAATAGCTTGAAATAGCAATGTTTTGACAATTCTTTCATCTAAACTGCGTAATTTCAATTAACTGAATTTTTTGAAAACTGCATATGATATTATAAGGGAAAAGTCTTTGCAAAAAGTAACCATATTCAGGCATGCTAATAATACGGTTCTCAAAGTTTTTATTCACACATATATATCAATACAAATAGTATTTCTGGAAAAAAAATCAATCTAATGAAATTATTAAAAACGTTTTCAAACACAGGGAAAAGTGATGGTAAAACAATAGAAAGCTGTAAAGTGAAAAAGCTACACCTTAGCTACGTATTTTTGCTACCAATCTTATGAAAACTGGTTACTGGTATGAAAATCACGTACAATGACATTGGAAAAAACACATTTTCTGAAGCAAATTTATAAATGATAATGTCACTGTTTATTTATCAATGATAATGTCACTGTTTATTTATCACTTGATAACATCACTGTTTTTATCCGTATAAATCCATTTTTTAAGATTCACATGCGGGGTGCAAAAATCAGAGCAAAAATGTCAAGCAGTTTACATTGTTGCATATATAGAAATTATTATTCACACTAATAAAGTTTTATGTATAGTTTTGTGAAGTTGAATACTGTCACCTAGAAGTATTTCGTGCAGCTTGTTCTCTTATTTGCAGGTGGAAATCCCATGTTACAAAGCTTCATCTACTAAAATATTGCACTGTCTCAAGGAAAATTATAAAAACTTCCTTTGTGATCATTGACATTGCATAGTTTGCTTGTTGGGCTGTAAGAATACTGCTTTTCTACAACGAGTGTCCTGGATTTGACACTAAAAGATCTGATACTGAAACTTTGGGGAATGTGGAGTACCCCTTTATTTCCACCACAGAGTTTATATACAACTAACAACTAACCTGACTTGTTGTTTTTTAACCAAATAGCTTGAAATAGCAATGTTTTGACAATTCTTGCATCTAAACTGCGTAATTTCAATTAACTGAATTTTTTGAAAACTGCATATGATATTATAAGGGAAAAGTCTTTGCAAAAAGTAACCATATTCAGGCATGCTAATAATACGGTTCTCAAAGTTTTTATTCACACATATATATCAATACAAATAGTATTTCTGGAAAAAAAATCAATCTAATGTAAATTATTAAAAACGTTTTCAAACACAGGGAAAAGTGATGGTAAAACAATAGAAAGCTGTAAAGTGAAAAAGCTACACCTTAGCTACGTATTTTTGCTACCAAACTTATGAAAACTGGTTACTGGTATGAAAATCACGTACAATGACATTGGAAAAAACACATTTTCTGAAGCAAATTTATAAATGATAATGTCACTGTTTATTTATCAATGATAATGTCACTATTTATTTATCAATGATAATGTCACTGTTTATTTATCACTTGATAACGTCACTGTTTTTATCCGTATAAATCCATTTTTTAAGATTCACATGCGGGGTGCAAAAATCAGAGCAAAAATGCCTAGCAGTTTACATTGTTGCATATAGAGAAATTATTATTCACACTAATAAAGTTTTATGTATAGTTTTGTGAAGTTGAATACTGTCACCTAGAAGTATTTCGTGCAGCTTGTTCTCTTATTTGCAGGTGGAAATCCCATGTTACAAAGCTTCATCTACTAAAATATTGCACTGTCTCAAGGAAAATTATAAAAACGTCCTTTGTGATCATTGACATTGCATAGTTTGCTTGTTGGGCTGTAAGAATACTGCTTTTCTACAACGAGTGTCCTGGATTTGACACTAAAAGATCTGATACTGAAACTTTGGGGAATGTGGAGTACCCCTTTATTTCCACCACAGTGTTTATATACAACTAACTGACTTGTTGTTTTTTAACCAAATAGCTTGAAATAGCAATGTTTTGACAATTCTTGCATCTAAACTGCGTAATTTCAATTAACTGAATTTTTTGAAAACTGCATATGATATTATAAGGGAAAAGTCTTTGCAAAAAGTAACCATATTCATGCATGCTAATAATACGGTTCTCAAAGTTTTTATTCACACATATATATCAATACAAATAGTATTTCTGGAAAAAAAATCAATCTAATAAAATTATTAAAAACTTTTTCAAAAACAGGGAAAAGTGATGGTAAAACAATAGAAAGCTGTAGAGTGAAAAAGCTACGTATTTTTGCTACCAAACCTATGAAAACTGGTTACTGGTATGAAAATCACGTACAATGACATTGGAAAAAACACATTTTCTGAAGCAAATTTATAAATGATAATGTCACTGTTTATTTATCAATGATAATGTCACTGTTTATTTATCACTTGATAACGTCACTGTTTTTATCCGTATAAATCCATTTTTTAAGATTCACATGCGGGGTGCAAAAATCAGAGCAAAAATGCCTAGCAGTTTACATTGTTGCATATATAGAAATTATTATTTACACTAATAAAGTTTTATGTATAGTTTTGTGAAGTTGAATACTGTCACCTAGAAGTATTTCCTGACTTGTTCTCTTATTTGCAGGTGGAAATCCCATGTTACAAAGCTTCATCTACTAAAATATTGCACTGTCTCAAGGAAAATTATAAAAACGTCCTTTGTGATCATTGACATTGAATAGTTTTCTTGTTGGGCTGTAAGAATACTGCTTTTCTACAACGAGTGTCCTGGATTTGACACTAAAAGATCTGATACTGAGACTTTGGGGAATGTGGAGTACCCCTTTATTTCAACCACAGTGTTTATATACAACTAACAACTAACCTGACTTGTTTTTTTTTAACCAAATAGCTTGAAATAGCAATGTTTTGACAATTCTTTCATCTAAACTGCGTAATTTCAATTAACTGAATTTTTTGAAAACTGCATATGATATTATAAGTTTTTGTTCACACATATATATCAATACAAATAGTATTTCTGGAAAAAAAATCAATCTAATGAAATTATTAAAAACTTTTTCAAAAACAGGGAAAAGTGATGGTAAAACAATAGAAAGCTGTAAAGTGAAAAAGCTACACTTTAGCTACGTATTTTTGCTACCAAACCTATGAAAACTGGTTACTGGTATGAAAATCACGTACAATGACATTGGAAAAAACACATTTTCTGAAGCAAATTTATAAATGATAATGTCACTGTTTATTTATCAATGATAATGTCACTGTTTATTTATCATTTGATAACGTCACTGTTTTTATCCGAATAAATCCATTTTTTAAGATTCACATGCGGGGTGCCAAAATCAGAGCAAAAATGTCAAGCAGTTTACATTGTTGCATATATAGAAATTATTATTCACACTAATAAAGTTTTATGTATAGTTTTGTGAAGTTGAATACTGTCACCTAGAAGTATTTCGTGCAGCTTGTTCTCTTATTTGCAGGTGGAAATCCCATGTTACAAAGCTGCATCTACTAAAATATTGCACTGTCTCAAGGAAAATTATAAAAACGTCCTTTGTGATCATTGACATTGCATAGTTTTCTTGTTGGGCTGTAAGAATACTGCTTTTCTACAACGAGTGTCCTGGATTTGACACTGAGACTTTGGGGAATGTGGAGTACCCCTTTATTTCAACCACAGTGTTTATATACAACTAACAACTAACCTGACTTGTTTTTTTTTAACCAAATAGCTTGAAATAGCAATGTTTTGACAATTCTTTCATCTAAACTGCGTAATTTCAATTAACTGAATTTTTTGAAAACTGCATATGATATTATAAGGGAAAAGTCTTTGCAAAAAGTAACCATATTCATGCATGCTAATAATACAGTTCTCAAAGTTTTTATTCACAAATACATATCAATACAAATAGTATTTCTGGAAAAAAAATCAATCTAATGATAATGTCACTGTTTATTTATCATTTGATAACGTCACTGTTTTTATCCGAATAAATCCATTTTTTAAGATTCACATGCGGGGTGCAAAAATCAGAGCAAAAATGCCTAGTAGTTTACATTGTTGCATATATAGAAATTATTATTTACACTAATAAAGTTTTATGTATCGTTTTGTGAAGTTGAATACTGTCACCTAGAAGTATTTCGTGCAGCTTGTTCTCTTATTTGCATCTACTAAAATATTGCACTGTCTCAAGGAAAATTATAAAAATGTCCTTTGTGATCATTGACATTGCATAGTTTGCTTGTTGGGCTGTAAGAATACTGCTTTTCTACAACGAGTGTCCTGGATTTGACACTAAAAGATCTGATACTGAAACTTTGGGGAATGCGGAGTACCCCTATATTTCCAACACAGTGTTTATATACAACTAACAACTAACCTGCCTTGTTTTTTTTTTACTAAATAGCTTGAAATAGCAATGTTTTGACAATTCTTGCATCTAAACTGCGTAATTTCAATTAACTGAATTTTTTGAAAACTGCATATGATATTATAAGGGAAAAGTCTTTGCAAAAAGTAACCATATTCAGGCATGCTAATAATACGGTTCTCAAAGTTTTTATTCACACATATATATCAATACAAATAGTATTTCTGGAAAAAAAATCAATCTAATGAAATTATTAAAAACGTTTTCAAACACAGGGAAAAGTGATGGTAAAACAATAGAAAGCTGTAAAGTGTAAAAGCTACACCTTAGCTACGTATTTTTGCTACCAAACTTATGAAAACTGGTTACTGGTATGAAAATCACGTACAATGACATTGGAAAAAACACATTTTCTGAAGCAAATTTATAAATGATAATGTCACTGTTTATTTATCAATGATAATGTCACTATTTATTTATCAATGATAATGTCACTGTTTATTTATCACTTGATAACGTCACTGTTTTTATCCGTATAAATCCATTTTTTAAGATTCACATGCGGGGTGCAAAAATCAGAGCAAAAATGCCTAGCAGTTTACATTGTTGCATATAGAGAAATTATTATTCACACTAATAAAGTTTTATGTATAGTTTTGTGAAGTTGAATACTGTCACCTAGAAGTATTTCGTGCAGCTTGTTCTCTTATTTGCAGGTGGAAATCCCATGTTACAAAGCTTCATCTACTAAAATATTGCACTGTCTCAAGGAAAATTATAAAAACGTCCTTTGTGATCATTGACATTGCATAGTTTGCTTGTTGGGCTGTAAGAATACTGCTTTTCTACAACGAGTGTCCTGGATTTGACACTAAAAGATCTGATACTGAAACTTTGGGGAATGTGGAGTACCCCTTTATTTCCACCACAGTGTTTATATACAACTAACAACTTACCTGACTTGTTGTTTTTTAACCAAATAGCTTGAAATAGCAATGTTTTGACAATTCTTGCATCTAAACTGCGTAATTTCAATTAACTGAATTTTTGGAAAAATGCATATGATATTATAAGGGAAAAGTCTTTGCAAAAAGTAACCATATTCATGCATGCTAATAATACGGTTCTCAAAGTTTTTATTCACACATATATATCAATACAAATAGTATTTCTGGAAAAAAAATCAATCTAATAAAATTATTAAAAACTTTTTCAAAAACAGGGAAAAGTGATGGTAAAACAATAGAAAGCTGTAGAGTGAAAAAGCTACGTATTTTTGCTACCAAACCTATGAAAACTGGTTACTGTTATGAAAATCACGTACAATGACATTGGAAAAAACACATTTTCTGAAGCAAATTTATAAATGATAATGTCACTGTTTATTTATCAATGATAATGTCACTGTTTATTTATCATTTGATAACGTCACTGTTTTTATCCGTATAAATCCATTTTTTAAGATTCACATGCGGGGTGCAAAAATCAGAGCAAAAATGCCTAGCAGTTTACATTGTTGCATATATAGAAATTATTATTTACACTAATAAAGTTTTATGTATAGTTTTGTGAAGTTGAATACTGTCACCTAGAAGTATTTCCTGACTTGTTCTCTTATTTGCAGGTGGAAATCCCATGTTACAAAGCTTCATCTACTAAAATATTGCACTGTCTCAAGGAAAATTATAAAAACGTCCTTTGTGATCATTGACATTGAATAGTTTTCTTGTTGGGCTGTAAGAATACTGCTTTTCTACAACGAGTGTCCTGGATTTGACACTAAAAGATCTGATACTGAGACTTTGGGGAATGTGGAGTACCCCTTTATTTCAACCACAGTGTTTATATACAACTAACAACTAACCTGACTTGTTTTTTTTTAACCAAATAGCTTGAAATAGCAATGTTTTGACAATTCTTTCATCTAAACTGCGTAATTTCAATTAACTGAATTTTTTGAAAACTGCATATGATATTATAAGTTTTTGTTCACACATATATATCAATACAAATAGTATTTCTGGAAAAAAAATCAATCTAATGAAATTATTAAAAACTTTTTCAAAAACAGGGAAAAGTGATGGTAAAACAATAGAAAGCTGTAAAGTGAAAAAGCTACACCTTAGCTACGTATTTTTGCTACCAAACTTATGAAAACTGGTTACTGGTATGAAAATCACGTACAATGACATTGGAAAAAACACATTTTCTGAAGCAAATTTATAAATGATAATGTCACTGTTTATTTATCAATGATAATGTCACTGTTTATTTATCATTTGATAACGTCACTGTTTTTATCCGAATAAATCCATTTTTTAAGATTCACATGCGGGGTGCAAAAATCAGAGCAAAAATGCCTAGTAGTTTACATTGTTGCATATATAGAAATTATTATTTACACTAATAAAGTTTTATGTATCGTTTTGTGAAGTTGAATACTGTCACCTAGAAGTATTTCGTGCAGCTTGTTCTCTTATTTGCAGGTGGAAATCCCATGTTACAAAGCTTCATCTACTAAAATATTGCACTGTCTCAAGGAAAATTATAAAAACGTCCTTTGTGATCATTTACATTGCATAGTTTGCTTGTTGGGCTGTAAGAATACTGCTTTTTACAACGAGTATCCTGGATTTGACACTAAAAGATCTGATACTGAAACTTTGGGGAATGCGGAGTACCCCTTTATTTCCACCACAGTGTTTATATACAACTAACAACTAACCTGCCTAGTTTTTTTTTTACTAAATAGCTTGAAATAGCAATGTTTTGACAATTCTTGCATCTAAACTGCGTAATTTCAATTAACTGAATTTTTTGAAAACTGCATATGATATTATAAGTTTTTGTTCACACATATATATCAATACAAATAGTATTTCTGGAAAAAAAATCAATCTAATGAAATTATTAAAAACTTTTTCAAAAACAGGGAAAAGTGATGGTAAAACAATAGAAAGCTGTAAAGTGAAAAAGCTACACCTTAGCTACGTATTTTTGCTACCAAACTTATGAAAACTGGTTACTGGTATGAAAATCACGTACAATGACATTGGAAAAAACACATTTTCTGAAGCAAATTTATAAATGATAATGTCACTGTTTATTTATCAATGATAATGTCACTGTTTATTTATCATTTGATAACGTCACTGTTTTTATCCGAATAAATCCATTTTTTAAGATTCACATGCGGGGTGCAAAAATCAGAGCAAAAATGCCTAGTAGTTTACATTGTTGCATATATAGAAATTATTATTTACACTAATAAAGTTTTATGTATCGTTTTGTGAAGTTGAATACTGTCACCTAGAAGTATTTCGTGCAGCTTGTTCTCTTATTTGCAGGTGGAAATCCCATGTTACAAAGCTTCATCTACTAAAATATTGCACTGTCTCAAGGAAAATTATAAAAACGTCCTTTGTGATCATTTACATTGCATAGTTTGCTTGTTGGGCTGTAAGAATACTGCTTTTTACAACGAGTATCCTGGATTTGACACTAAAAGATCTGATACTGAAACTTTGGGGAATGCGGAGTACCCCTTTATTTCCACCACAGTGTTTATATACAACTAACAACTAACCTGCCTAGTTTTTTTTTTACTAAATAGCTTGAAATAGCAATGTTTTGACAATTCTTGCATCTAAACTGCGTAATTTCAATTAACTGAATTTTTTGAAAACTGCATATGATATTATAAGGGAAAAGTCTTTGCAAAAAGTAACCATATTCATGCATGCTAATAATACAGTTCTCAAAGTTTTTCTTCACAAATATATATCAATACAAATAGTATTTCTGGAAAAAAAATCAATCTAATGAAATTATTAAAAGCTTTTTCAAAAACAGGGAAAAGTGATGGTAAAACAATAGAAAGCTGTAGAGTGAAAAAGCTACGTATTTTTGCTACCAAACCTATGAAAACTGGTTACTGGTATGAAAATCACGTACAATGACATTGGAAAAAACACATTTTCTGAAGCAAATTTATAAATGATAATGTCACTGTTTATTTATCAATGATAATGTCACTGTTTATTTATCACTTGATAACGTCACTGTTTTTATCCGTATAAATCCATTTTTTAAGATTCACATGCGGGGTGCAAAAATCAGAGCCAAAATGCCTAGCAGTTTACATTGTTGCATATATAGAAATTATTATTCACACTAATAAAGTTTTATGTATAGTTTTGTGAAGTTGAATACTGTCACCTAGAAGTATTTCGTGCAGCTTGTTCTCTTATTTGCAGGTGGAAATCCCATGTTACAAAGCTTCATCTACTAAAATATTGCACTGTCTCAAGGGAAATTATAAAAACGTAATCATTGACATTGCATTGTTTGCTTGTTGGGCTGTAAGAATACTGCTTTTCTACAACGAGTGTCCTGGATTTGACACTAAAAGATCTGATACTGAAACTTTGGGGAATGTGGAGTACCCCTTTATTTCCACCACAGTGTTTATATACAACTAACAACTAACCTGACTTGTTGTTTTTTAACCAAATAGCTTGAAATAGCAATGTTTTGACAATTCTTGCATCTAAACTGCGTAATTTCAATTAACTGAATTTTTTGATAACTGCATATGATATTATATGGGAAAAGTCTTTGCAAAAAGTAACCATATTCATGCATGCTAATAATACGGTTCTCAAAGGTTTTATTCACACATATATATCAATACAAATAGTATTTCTGGAAAAAAAATCAATCTAATGAAATTATTAAAAACGTTTTCAAACACAGGGAAAAGTGATGGTAAAACAATAGAAAGCTGTAAAGTGAAAAAGCTACACCTTAGCTACGTATTTTTGCTTCCAAACTTATGAAACTGGTTACTGGTATGAAAATCACGTACAATGACATTGGAAAAAACACATTTTCTGAAGCAAATTCATAAATGATAATGTCACTGTTTATTTATCAATGATAATGTCACTGTTTATTTATCACTTGATAACGTCACTGTTTTTATCCGTATAAATCCATTTTTTAAGATTCACATGCGGGGTGCAAAAATCAGAGCCAAAATGCCTAGCAGTTTACATTGTTGCATATATAGAAATTATTATTCACACTAATAAAGTTTTATGTATAGTTTTGTGAAGTTGAATACTGTCACCTAGAAGTATTTCGCGCAGCTTGTTCTCTTATTTGCAGGTGGAAATCCCATGTTACAAAGCTTCATCTACTAAAATATTGCACTGTCTCAAGGAAAATTATAAAAACGTCCTTTGTGATCATTGACATTGCATAGTTTGCTTGTTGGGCTGTAAGAATACTGCTTTTCTACAACGAGTGTCCTGGATTTGACACTAAAAGATCTGATACTGAAACTTTGGGGAATGTGGAGTACCCCTTTATTTCCACCACAGTGTTTATATACAACTAACAACTAACCTGACTTGTTGTTTTTTAACCAAATAGCTTGAAATAGCAATGTTTTGACAATTCTTGCATCTAAACTTCGTAATTTCAATTAACTGATTTTTTTGAAAACTGCATATGATATTATAAGGGAAAAGTCTTTGCAAAAAGTAACCATATTCATGCATGCTAATAATACGGTTCTCAAAGTCTTTATTCACACATATATATCAATACAAATAGTATTTCTGGAAAAAAAATCAATCTAATGAAATTATTAAAAACTTTTTCAAAAACAGGGAAAAGTGATGGTAAAACAATAGAAAGCTGTAGAGTGAAAAAGCTACGTATTTTTGCTACCAAACCTATGAAAACTGGTTACTGTTATGAAAATCACGTACAATGACATTGGAAAAAACACATTTTCTGAAGCAAATTTATAAATGATAATGTCACTGTTTATTTATCAATGATAATGTCACTGTTTATTTATCACTTGATAACGTCACTGTTTTTATCCGTATAAATCCATTTTTTAAGATTCACATGCGGGGTGCAAAAATCAGAGCCAAAATGCCTAGCAGTTTACATTGTTGCATATAGAGAAATTATTATTCACACTAATAAAGTTTTATGTATAGTTTTGTGAAGTTGAATACTGTCACCTAGAAGTATTTCGTGCAGCTTGTTCTCTTATTTGCAGGTGGAAATCCCATGTTACAAAGCTTCATCTACTAAAATATTGCACTGTGTCAAGGAAAATAATAAAAACGTCCTTTGTGATCATTGACATTGCATAGTTTGCTTGTTGGGCTGTAAGAATACTGCTTTTCTACAACGAGTGTCCTGGATTTGACACTAAAAGATCTGATACTGAAACTTTGGGGAATGTGGAGTACCCCTTTATTTCCACCACAGTGTTTATATACAACTAACAACTAACCTGACTTGTTGTTTTTTTAACCAAATAGCTTGAAATAGCAATGTTTTGACAATTCTTGCATCTAAACTGCGTAATTTCAATTAACTGAATTTTTTGAAAAATGCATATGATATTATATGGGAAAAGTCTTTGCAAAAAGTAACCATATTCATGCATGCTAATAAAACGGTTCTCAAAGGTTTTATTCACACATATATATCAATACAAATAGTTTTTCTGCAAAAAAAATCAATCTAATGAAATTATTAAAAACTTTTTCAAAAACAGGGAAAAGTGATGGTAAAACAATAGAAAGCTGTAGAGTGAAAAAGCTACGTATTTTTGCTACCAAACCTATGAAAACTGGTTACTGGTATGAAAATCACGTACAATGACATTGGAAAAAACACATTTTCTGAAGCAAATTTATAAATGATAATGTCACTGTTTATTTATCAATGATAATGTCACTGTTTATTTATCACTTGATAACGTCACTGTTTTTATCCGTATAAATCCATTTTTTAAGATTCACATGCGGGGTGCAAAAATCAGAGCAAAAATGCCTAGCAGTTTACATTGTTGCATATATAGAAATTATTATTCACACTAATAAAGTTTTATGTATAGTTTTGTGAAGTTGAATACTGTCACCTAGAAGTATTTCGTGCAGCTTGTTCTCTTATTTGCAGGTGGAAATCCCATGTTACAAAGCTTCATCTACTAAAATATTGCACTGTCTCAAGGAAAATTATAAAAACGTCCTTTGTGATCATTGACATTGCATAGTTTGCTTGTTGGGCTGTAAGAATACTGCTTTTCTACAACGAGTATCCTGGATTTGGCACTAAAAGAAACTTTGGGGAATGTGAAGTACCCCTTTATTTCCACCACAGTGTTTATATACAACTAACTGACTTGTTGTTTTTTAACCAAATTGCTTGAAATAGCAATGTTTTGACAATTCTTGCATCTAAACTTCGTAATTTCAATTAACTGAATTTTTTGAAAACTGCATATGATATTATAAGGGAAAAGTCTTTGCAAAAAGTAACCATATTCATGCATGCTAATAATACGGTTCTCAAAGTTTTTATTCACACATATATATCAATACAAATAGTATTTCTGGAAAAAAAATCAATCTAATGAAATTATTAAAAACTTTTTCAAAAACAGGGAAAAGTGATGGTAAAACAATAGAAAGCTGTAGAGTGAAAAAGCTACGTATTTTTGCTACCAAACCTATGAAAACTGGTTACTGTTATGAAAATCACGTACAATGACATTGGAAAAAACACATTTTCTGAAGAAAATTTATAAATGATAATGTCACTGTTTATTTATCACTTGATAACGTCACTGTTTTTATCCGTATAAATCCATTTTTTAAGATTCACATGCGGGGTGCAAAAATCAGAGCAAAAATGCCTAGCAGTTTACATTGTTGCATATATAGAAATTATTATTCACACTAATAAAGTTTTATGTATAGTTTTGTGAAGTTGAATACTGTCACCTAGAAGTATTTCGCGCAGCTTGTTCTCTTATTTGCAGGTGGAAATCCCATGTTACAAAGCTTCATCTACTAAAATATTGCACTGTCTCAAGGAAAATTATAAAAACGTCCTTTGTGATCATTGACATTGCATAGTTTGCTTGTTGGGCTGTAAGAATACTGCTTTTCTACAACGAGTGTCCTGGATTTGACACTAAAAGTTCTGATACTGAAACTTTGGGGAATGTGGAGTACCCCTTTATTTCCACCACAGTGTTTATATACAACTAACAACTAACCTGACTTGTTGTTTTTTTAACCAAGTAGCTTGAAATAGCAATGTTTTGACAATTCTTGCATCTAAACTGCGTAATTTCAATTAACTGAATTTTTTGAAAACTGCATATGATATTATATGGGAAAAGTCTTTGCAAAAAGTAACCATATTCATGCATGCTAATAATACGGTTCTCAAAGGTTTTATTCACACATATATATCAATACAAATAGTATTTCTGCAAAAAAAATCAATCTAATGAAATTATTAAAAACTTTTTCAAAAACAGGGAAAAGTGATGGTAAAACAATAGAAAGCTGTAGAGTGAAAAAGCTACGTATTTTTGCTACCAAACCTATGAAAACTGGTTACTGGTATGAAAATCACGTACAATGACATTGGAAAAAACACATTTTCTGAAGCAAATTTATAAATGATAATGTCACTGTTTATTTATCAATGATAATGTCACTGTTTATTTATCACTTGATAACGTCACTGTTTTTATCCGTATAAATCCATTTTTTAAGATTCACATGCGGGGTGCAAAAATCAGAGCAAAAATGCCTAGCAGTTTACATTGTTGCATATATAGAAATTATTATTCACACTAATAAAGTTTTATGTATAGTTTTGTGAAGTTGAATACTGTCACCTAGAAGTATTTCGTGCAGCTTGTTCTCTTATTTGCAGGTGGAAATCCCATGTTACAAAGCTTCATCTACTAAAATATTGCACTGTCTCAAGGAAAATTATAAAAACGTCCTTTGTGATCATTGACATTGCATAGTTTGCTTGTTGGGCTGTAAGAATACTGCTTTTCTACAACGAGTATCCTGGATTTGGCACTAAAAGAAACTTTGGGGAATGTGAAGTACCCCTTTATTTCCACCACAGTGTTTATATACAACTAACTGACTTGTTGTTTTTTAACCAAATTGCTTGAAATAGCAATGTTTTGACAATTCTTGCATCTAAACTTCGTAATTTCAATTAACTGAATTTTTTGAAAACTGCATATGATATTATAAGGGAAAAGTCTTTGCAAAAAGTAACCATATTCATGCATGCTAATAATACGGTTCTCAAAGTTTTTATTCACACATATATATCAATACAAATAGTATTTCTGGAAAAAAAATCAATCTAATGAAATTATTAAAAACTTTTTCAAAAACAGGGAAAAGTGATGGTAAAACAATAGAAAGCTGTAGAGTGAAAAAGCTACGTATTTTTGCTACCAAACCTATGAAAACTGGTTACTGTTATGAAAATCACGTACAATGACATTGGAAAAAACACATTTTCTGAAGAAAATTTATAAATGATAATGTCACTGTTTATTTATCACTTGATAACGTCACTGTTTTTATCCGTATAAATCCATTTTTTAAGATTCACATGCGGGGTGCAAAAATCAGAGCAAAAATGCCTAGCAGTTTACATTGTTGCATATATAGAAATTATTATTCACACTAATAAAGTTTTATGTATAGTTTTGTGAAGTTGAATACTGTCACCTAGAAGTATTTCGCGCAGCTTGTTCTCTTATTTGCAGGTGGAAATCCCATGTTACAAAGCTTCATCTACTAAAATATTGCACTGTCTCAAGGAAAATTATAAAAACGTCCTTTGTGATCATTGACATTGCATAGTTTGCTTGTTGGGCTGTAAGAATACTGCTTTTCTACAACGAGTGTCCTGGATTTGACACTAAAAGTTCTGATACTGAAACTTTGGGGAATGTGGAGTACCCCTTTATTTCCACCACAGTGTTTATATACAACTAACAACTAACCTGACTTGTTGTTTTTTTAACCAAGTAGCTTGAAATAGCAATGTTTTGACAATTCTTGCATCTAAACTGCGTAATTTCAATTAACTGAATTTTTTGAAAACTGCATATGATATTATATGGGAAAAGTCTTTGCAAAAAGTAACCATATTCATGCATGCTAATAATACGGTTCTCAAAGGTTTTATTCACACATATATATCAATACAAATAGTATTTCTGCAAAAAAAATCAATCTAATGAAATTATTAAAAACTTTTTCAAAAACAGGGAAAAGTGATGGTAAAACAATAGAAAGCTGTAGAGTGAAAAAGCTACGTATTTTTGCTACCAAACCTATGAAAACTGGTTACTGGTATGAAAATCACGTACAATGACATTGGAAAAAACACATTTTCTGAAGCAAATTTATAAATGATAATGTCACTGTTTATTTATCAATGATAATGTCACTGTTTATTTATCACTTGATAACGTCACTGTTTTTATCCGTATAAATCCATTTTTTAAGATTCACATGCGGGGTGCAAAAATCAGAGCAAAAATGCCTAGCAGTTTACATTGTTGCATATAGAGAAATTATTATTCACACTAATAAAGTTTTATGTATAGTTTTGTGAAGTTGAATACTGTCACCTAGAAGTATTTCGTGCAGCTTGTTCTCTTATTTGCAGGTGGAAATCCCATGTTACAAAGCTTCATCTACTAAAATATTGCACTGTCTCAAGGAAAATTATAAAAACGTCCTTTGTGATCATTGACATTGCATAGTTTGCTTGTTGGGCTGTAAGAATACTGCTTTTCTACAACGAGTGTCCTGGATTTGACACTAAAAGATCTGATACTGAAACTTTGGGGAATGTGGAGTACCCCTTTATTTCCACCACAGTGTTTATATACAACTAACAACTTACCTGACTTGTTGTTTTTTAACCAAATAGCTTGAAATAGCAATGTTTTGACAATTCTTGCATCTAAACTGCGTAATTTCAATTAACTGAATTTTTGGAAAAATGCATATGATATTATAAGGGAAAAGTCTTTGCAAAAAGTAACCATATTCATGCATGCTAATAATACGGTTCTCAAAGTTTTTATTCACACATATATATCAATACAAATAGTATTTCTGGAAAAAAAATCAATCTAATAAAATTATTAAAAACTTTTTCAAAAACAGGGAAAAGTGATGGTAAAACAATAGAAAGCTGTAGAGTGAAAAAGCTACGTATTTTTGCTACCAAACCTATGAAAACTGGTTACTGTTATGAAAATCACGTACAATGACATTGGAAAAAACACATTTTCTGAAGCAAATTTATAAATGATAATGTCACTGTTTATTTATCAATGATAATGTCACTGTTTATTTATCACTTGATAACGTCACTGTTTTTATCCGTATAAATCCATTTTTTAAGATTCACATGCGGGGTGCAAAAATCAGAGCAAAAATGCCTAGCAGTTTACATTGTTGCATATATAGAAATTATTATTTACACTAATAAAGTTTTATGTATAGTTTTGTGAAGTTGAATACTGTCACCTAGAAGTATTTCCTGACTTGTTCTCTTATTTGCAGGTGGAAATCCCATGTTACAAAGCTTCATCTACTAAAATATTGCACTGTCTCAAGGAAAATTATAAAAACGTCCTTTGTGATCATTGACATTGAATAGTTTTCTTGTTGGGCTGTAAGAATACTGCTTTTCTACAACGAGTGTCCTGGATTTGACACTAAAAGATCTGATACTGAGACTTTGGGGAATGTGGAGTACCCCTTTATTTCAACCACAGTGTTTATATACAACTAACAACTAACCTGACTTGTTTTTTTTTAACCAAATAGCTTGAAATAGCAATGTTTTGACAATTCTTTCATCTAAACTGCGTAATTTCAATTAACTGAATTTTTTGAAAACTGCATATGATATTATAAGTTTTTGTTCACACATATATATCAATACAAATAGTATTTCTGGAAAAAAAATCAATCTAATGAAATTATTAAAAACTTTTTCAAAAACAGGGAAAAGTGATGGTAAAACAATAGAAAGCTGTAAAGTGAAAAAGCTACACCTTAGCTACGTATTTTTGCTACCAAACTTATGAAAACTGGTTACTGGTATGAAAATCACGTACAATGACATTGGAAAAAACACATTTTCTGAAGCAAATTTATAAATGATAATGTCACTGTTTATTTATCAATGATAATGTCACTGTTTATTTATCATTTGATAACGTCACTGTTTTTATCCGAATAAATCCATTTTTTAAGATTCACATGCGGGGTGCAAAAATCAGAGCAAAAATGCCTAGTAGTTTACATTGTTGCATATATAGAAATTATTATTTACACTAATAAAGTTTTATGTATCGTTTTGTGAAGTTGAATACTGTCACCTAGAAGTATTTCGTGCAGCTTGTTCTCTTATTTGCAGGTGGAAATCCCATGTTACAAAGCTTCATCTACTAAAATATTGCACTGTCTCAAGGAAAATTATAAAAACGTCCTTTGTGATCATTTACATTGCATAGTTTGCTTGTTGGGCTGTAAGAATACTGCTTTTTACAACGAGTATCCTGGATTTGACACTAAAAGATCTGATACTGAAACTTTGGGGAATGCGGAGTACCCCTTTATTTCCACCACAGTGTTTATATACAACTAACAACTAACCTGCCTAGTTTTTTTTTTACTAAATAGCTTGAAATAGCAATGTTTTGACAATTCTTGCATCTAAACTGCGTAATTTCAATTAACTGAATTTTTTGAAAACTGCATATGATATTATAAGTTTTTGTTCACACATATATATCAATACAAATAGTATTTCTGGAAAAAAAATCAATCTAATGAAATTATTAAAAACTTTTTCAAAAACAGGGAAAAGTGATGGTAAAACAATAGAAAGCTGTAAAGTGAAAAAGCTACACCTTAGCTACGTATTTTTGCTACCAAACTTATGAAAACTGGTTACTGGTATGAAAATCACGTACAATGACATTGGAAAAAACACATTTTCTGAAGCAAATTTATAAATGATAATGTCACTGTTTATTTATCAATGATAATGTCACTGTTTATTTATCATTTGATAACGTCACTGTTTTTATCCGAATAAATCCATTTTTTAAGATTCACATGCGGGGTGCAAAAATCAGAGCAAAAATGCCTAGTAGTTTACATTGTTGCATATATAGAAATTATTATTTACACTAATAAAGTTTTATGTATCGTTTTGTGAAGTTGAATACTGTCACCTAGAAGTATTTCGTGCAGCTTGTTCTCTTATTTGCAGGTGGAAATCCCATGTTACAAAGCTTCATCTACTAAAATATTGCACTGTCTCAAGGAAAATTATAAAAACGTCCTTTGTGATCATTTACATTGCATAGTTTGCTTGTTGGGCTGTAAGAATACTGCTTTTTACAACGAGTATCCTGGATTTGACACTAAAAGATCTGATACTGAAACTTTGGGGAATGCGGAGTACCCCTTTATTTCCACCACAGTGTTTATATACAACTAACAACTAACCTGCCTAGTTTTTTTTTTACTAAATAGCTTGAAATAGCAATGTTTTGACAATTCTTGCATCTAAACTGCGTAATTTCAATTAACTGAATTTTTTGAAAACTGCATATGATATTATAAGGGAAAAGTCTTTGCAAAAAGTAACCATATTCATGCATGCTAATAATACAGTTCTCAAAGTTTTTCTTCACAAATATATATCAATACAAATAGTATTTCTGGAAAAAAAATCAATCTAATGAAATTATTAAAAGCTTTTTCAAAAACAGGGAAAAGTGATGGTAAAACAATAGAAAGCTGTAGAGTGAAAAAGCTACGTATTTTTGCTACCAAACCTATGAAAACTGGTTACTGGTATGAAAATCACGTACAATGACATTGGAAAAAACACATTTTCTGAAGCAAATTTATAAATGATAATGTCACTGTTTATTTATCAATGATAATGTCACTGTTTATTTATCACTTGATAACGTCACTGTTTTTATCCGTATAAATCCATTTTTTAAGATTCACATGCGGGGTGCAAAAATCAGAGCCAAAATGCCTAGCAGTTTACATTGTTGCATATATAGAAATTATTATTCACACTAATAAAGTTTTATGTATAGTTTTGTGAAGTTGAATACTGTCACCTAGAAGTATTTCGTGCAGCTTGTTCTCTTATTTGCAGGTGGAAATCCCATGTTACAAAGCTTCATCTACTAAAATATTGCACTGTCTCAAGGGAAATTATAAAAACGTAATCATTGACATTGCATTGTTTGCTTGTTGGGCTGTAAGAATACTGCTTTTCTACAACGAGTGTCCTGGATTTGACACTAAAAGATCTGATACTGAAACTTTGGGGAATGTGGAGTACCCCTTTATTTCCACCACAGTGTTTATATACAACTAACAACTAACCTGACTTGTTGTTTTTTAACCAAATAGCTTGAAATAGCAATGTTTTGACAATTCTTGCATCTAAACTGCGTAATTTCAATTAACTGAATTTTTTGATAACTGCATATGATATTATATGGGAAAAGTCTTTGCAAAAAGTAACCATATTCATGCATGCTAATAATACGGTTCTCAAAGGTTTTATTCACACATATATATCAATACAAATAGTATTTCTGGAAAAAAAATCAATCTAATGAAATTATTAAAAACGTTTTCAAACACAGGGAAAAGTGATGGTAAAACAATAGAAAGCTGTAAAGTGAAAAAGCTACACCTTAGCTACGTATTTTTGCTTCCAAACTTATGAAACTGGTTACTGGTATGAAAATCACGTACAATGACATTGGAAAAAACACATTTTCTGAAGCAAATTCATAAATGATAATGTCACTGTTTATTTATCAATGATAATGTCACTGTTTATTTATCACTTGATAACGTCACTGTTTTTATCCGTATAAATCCATTTTTTAAGATTCACATGCGGGGTGCAAAAATCAGAGCCAAAATGCCTAGCAGTTTACATTGTTGCATATATAGAAATTATTATTCACACTAATAAAGTTTTATGTATAGTTTTGTGAAGTTGAATACTGTCACCTAGAAGTATTTCGCGCAGCTTGTTCTCTTATTTGCAGGTGGAAATCCCATGTTACAAAGCTTCATCTACTAAAATATTGCACTGTCTCAAGGAAAATTATAAAAACGTCCTTTGTGATCATTGACATTGCATAGTTTGCTTGTTGGGCTGTAAGAATACTGCTTTTCTACAACGAGTGTCCTGGATTTGACACTAAAAGATCTGATACTGAAACTTTGGGGAATGTGGAGTACCCCTTTATTTCCACCACAGTGTTTATATACAACTAACAACTAACCTGACTTGTTGTTTTTTAACCAAATAGCTTGAAATAGCAATGTTTTGACAATTCTTGCATCTAAACTTCGTAATTTCAATTAACTGATTTTTTTGAAAACTGCATATGATATTATAAGGGAAAAGTCTTTGCAAAAAGTAACCATATTCATGCATGCTAATAATACGGTTCTCAAAGTCTTTATTCACACATATATATCAATACAAATAGTATTTCTGGAAAAAAAATCAATCTAATGAAATTATTAAAAACTTTTTCAAAAACAGGGAAAAGTGATGGTAAAACAATAGAAAGCTGTAGAGTGAAAAAGCTACGTATTTTTGCTACCAAACCTATGAAAACTGGTTACTGTTATGAAAATCACGTACAATGACATTGGAAAAAACACATTTTCTGAAGCAAATTTATAAATGATAATGTCACTGTTTATTTATCAATGATAATGTCACTGTTTATTTATCACTTGATAACGTCACTGTTTTTATCCGTATAAATCCATTTTTTAAGATTCACATGCGGGGTGCAAAAATCAGAGCCAAAATGCCTAGCAGTTTACATTGTTGCATATAGAGAAATTATTATTCACACTAATAAAGTTTTATGTATAGTTTTGTGAAGTTGAATACTGTCACCTAGAAGTATTTCGTGCAGCTTGTTCTCTTATTTGCAGGTGGAAATCCCATGTTACAAAGCTTCATCTACTAAAATATTGCACTGTGTCAAGGAAAATAATAAAAACGTCCTTTGTGATCATTGACATTGCATAGTTTGCTTGTTGGGCTGTAAGAATACTGCTTTTCTACAACGAGTGTCCTGGATTTGACACTAAAAGATCTGATACTGAAACTTTGGGGAATGTGGAGTACCCCTTTATTTCCACCACAGTGTTTATATACAACTAACAACTAACCTGACTTGTTGTTTTTTTAACCAAATAGCTTGAAATAGCAATGTTTTGACAATTCTTGCATCTAAACTGCGTAATTTCAATTAACTGAATTTTTTGAAAAATGCATATGATATTATATGGGAAAAGTCTTTGCAAAAAGTAACCATATTCATGCATGCTAATAAAACGGTTCTCAAAGGTTTTATTCACACATATATATCAATACAAATAGTTTTTCTGCAAAAAAAATCAATCTAATGAAATTATTAAAAACTTTTTCAAAAACAGGGAAAAGTGATGGTAAAACAATAGAAAGCTGTAGAGTGAAAAAGCTACGTATTTTTGCTACCAAACCTATGAAAACTGGTTACTGGTATGAAAATCACGTACAATGACATTGGAAAAAACACATTTTCTGAAGCAAATTTATAAATGATAATGTCACTGTTTATTTATCAATGATAATGTCACTGTTTATTTATCACTTGATAACGTCACTGTTTTTATCCGTATAAATCCATTTTTTAAGATTCACATGCGGGGTGCAAAAATCAGAGCAAAAATGCCTAGCAGTTTACATTGTTGCATATATAGAAATTATTATTCACACTAATAAAGTTTTATGTATAGTTTTGTGAAGTTGAATACTGTCACCTAGAAGTATTTCGTGCAGCTTGTTCTCTTATTTGCAGGTGGAAATCCCATGTTACAAAGCTTCATCTACTAAAATATTGCACTGTCTCAAGGAAAATTATAAAAACGTCCTTTGTGATCATTGACATTGCATAGTTTGCTTGTTGGGCTGTAAGAATACTGCTTTTCTACAACGAGTATCCTGGATTTGGCACTAAAAGAAACTTTGGGGAATGTGAAGTACCCCTTTATTTCCACCACAGTGTTTATATACAACTAACTGACTTGTTGTTTTTTAACCAAATTGCTTGAAATAGCAATGTTTTGACAATTCTTGCATCTAAACTTCGTAATTTCAATTAACTGAATTTTTTGAAAACTGCATATGATATTATAAGGGAAAAGTCTTTGCAAAAAGTAACCATATTCATGCATGCTAATAATACGGTTCTCAAAGTTTTTATTCACACATATATATCAATACAAATAGTATTTCTGGAAAAAAAATCAATCTAATGAAATTATTAAAAACTTTTTCAAAAACAGGGAAAAGTGATGGTAAAACAATAGAAAGCTGTAGAGTGAAAAAGCTACGTATTTTTGCTACCAAACCTATGAAAACTGGTTACTGTTATGAAAATCACGTACAATGACATTGGAAAAAACACATTTTCTGAAGAAAATTTATAAATGATAATGTCACTGTTTATTTATCACTTGATAACGTCACTGTTTTTATCCGTATAAATCCATTTTTTAAGATTCACATGCGGGGTGCAAAAATCAGAGCAAAAATGCCTAGCAGTTTACATTGTTGCATATATAGAAATTATTATTCACACTAATAAAGTTTTATGTATAGTTTTGTGAAGTTGAATACTGTCACCTAGAAGTATTTCGCGCAGCTTGTTCTCTTATTTGCAGGTGGAAATCCCATGTTACAAAGCTTCATCTACTAAAATATTGCACTGTCTCAAGGAAAATTATAAAAACGTCCTTTGTGATCATTGACATTGCATAGTTTGCTTGTTGGGCTGTAAGAATACTGCTTTTCTACAACGAGTGTCCTGGATTTGACACTAAAAGTTCTGATACTGAAACTTTGGGGAATGTGGAGTACCCCTTTATTTCCACCACAGTGTTTATATACAACTAACAACTAACCTGACTTGTTGTTTTTTTAACCAAGTAGCTTGAAATAGCAATGTTTTGACAATTCTTGCATCTAAACTGCGTAATTTCAATTAACTGAATTTTTTGAAAACTGCATATGATATTATATGGGAAAAGTCTTTGCAAAAAGTAACCATATTCATGCATGCTAATAATACGGTTCTCAAAGGTTTTATTCACACATATATATCAATACAAATAGTATTTCTGCAAAAAAAATCAATCTAATGAAATTATTAAAAACTTTTTCAAAAACAGGGAAAAGTGATGGTAAAACAATAGAAAGCTGTAGAGTGAAAAAGCTACGTATTTTTGCTACCAAACCTATGAAAACTGGTTACTGGTATGAAAATCACGTACAATGACATTGGAAAAAACACATTTTCTGAAGCAAATTTATAAATGATAATGTCACTGTTTATTTATCAATGATAATGTCACTGTTTATTTATCACTTGATAACGTCACTGTTTTTATCCGTATAAATCCATTTTTTAAGATTCACATGCGGGGTGCAAAAATCAGAGCAAAAATGCCTAGCAGTTTACATTGTTGCATATAGAGAAATTATTATTCACACTAATAAAGTTTTATGTATAGTTTTGTGAAGTTGAATACTGTCACCTAGAAGTATTTCGTGCAGCTTGTTCTCTTATTTGCAGGTGGAAATCCCATGTTACAAAGCTTCATCTACTAAAATATTGCACTGTGTCAAGGAAAATAATAAAAACGTCCTTTGTGATCATTGACATTGCATAGTCTGCTTGTTGGGCTGTAAGAATACTGCTTTTCTACAACGAGTGTCCTGGATTTGACACTAAAAGATCTGATACTGAAACTTTGGGGAATGTGGAGTACCCCTTTATTTCCACCACAGTGTTTATATACAACTAACAACTAACCTGACTTGTTGTTTTTTTAACCAAGTAGCTTGAAATAGCAATGTTTTGACAATTCTTGCATCTAAACTGCGTAATTTCAATTAACTGAATTTTTTGAAAACTGCATATGATATTATATGGGAAAAGTCTTTGCAAAAAGTAACCATATTCATGCATGCTAATAATACGGTTCTCAAAGGTTTTATTCACACATATATATCAATACAAATAGTATTTCTTCAAAAAAAATCAATCTAATGAAATTATTAAAAACTTTTTCAAAAACAGGGAAAAGTGATGGTAAAACAATAGAAAGCTGTAGAGTGAAAAAGCTACGTATTTTTGCTACCAAACCTATGAAAACTGGTTACTGTTATGAAAATCACGTACAATGACATTGGAAAAAACACATTTTCTGAAGCAAATTTATAAATGATAATGTCACTGTTTATTTATCAATGATAATGTCACTGTTTATTTATCACTTGATAACGTCACTGTTTTTATCCGTATAAATCCATTTTTTAAGATTCACATGCGGGGTGCAAAAATCAGAGCAAAAATGCCTAGCAGTTTACATTGTTGCATATAGAGAAATTATTATTCACACTAATAAAGTTTTATGTATAGTTTTGTGAAGTTGAATACTGTCACCTAGAAGTATTTCGTGCAGCTTGTTCTCTTATTTGCAGGTGGAAATCCCATGTTACAAAGCTTCATCTACTAAAATATTGCACTGTGTCAAGGAAAATAATAAAAACGTCCTTTGTGATCATTGACATTGCATAGTTTGCTTGTTGGGCTGTAAGAATACTGCTTTTCTACAACGAGTGTCCTGGATTTGACACTAAAAGATCTGATACTGAAACTTTGGGGAATGTGGAGTACCCCTTTATTTCCACCACAGTGTTTATATACAACTAACAACTAACCTGACTTGTTAGTAGCTTGTTAGTAGCTTGAAATAGCAATGTTTTGACAATTCTTGCATCTAAACTGCGTAATTTCAATTAACTGAATTTTTTGAAAAATGCATATGATATTATATGGGAAAAGTCTTTGCAAAAAGTAACCATATTCATGCATGCTAATAAAACGGTTCTCAAAGGTTTTATTCACACATATATATCAATACAAATAGTATTTCTGCAAAAAAAATCAATCTAATGAAATTATTAAAAACTTTTTCAAAAACAGGGAAAAGTGATGGTAAAACAATAGAAAGCTGTAGAGTGAAAAAGCTACGTATTTTTGCTACCAAACCTATGAAAACTGGTTACTGGTATGAAAATCACGTACAATGACATTGGAAAAAACACATTTTCTGAAGCAAATTTATAAATGATAATGTCACTGTTTATTTATCAATGATAATGTCACTGTTTATTTATCACTTGATAACGTCACTGTTTTTATCCGTATAAATCCATTTTTTAAGATTCACATGCGGGGTGCAAAAATCAGAGCAAAAATGCCTAGCAGTTTACATTGTTGCATATATAGAAATTATTATTCACACTAATAAAGTTTTATGTATAGTTTTGTGAAGTTGAATACTGTCACCTAGAAGTATTTCGTGCAGCTTGTTCTCTTATTTGCAGGTGGAAATCCCATGTTACAAAGCTTCATCTACTAAAATATTGCACTGTCTCAAGGAAAATTATAAAAACGTCCTTTGTGATCATTGACATTGCATAGTTTGCTTGTTGGGCTGTAAGAATACTGCTTTTCTACAACGAGTATCCTGGATTTGGCACTAAAAGAAACTTTGGGGAATGTGAAGTACCCCTTTATTTCCACCACAGTGTTTATATACAACTAACTGACTTGTTGTTTTTTAACCAAATTGCTTGAAATAGCAATGTTTTGACAATTCTTGCATCTAAACTTCGTAATTTCAATTAACTGAATTTTTTGAAAACTGCATATGATATTATAAGGGAAAAGTCTTTGCAAAAAGTAACCATATTCATGCATGCTAATAATACGGTTCTCAAAGTTTTTATTCACACATATATATCAATACAAATAGTATTTCTGGAAAAAAAATCAATCTAATGAAATTATTAAAAACTTTTTCAAAAACAGGGAAAAGTGATGGTAAAACAATAGAAAGCTGTAGAGTGAAAAAGCTACGTATTTTTGCTACCAAACCTATGAAAACTGGTTACTGTTATGAAAATCACGTACAATGACATTGGAAAAAACACATTTTCTGAAGAAAATTTATAAATGATAATGTCACTGTTTATTTATCACTTGATAACGTCACTGTTTTTATCCGTATAAATCCATTTTTTAAGATTCACATGCGGGGTGCAAAAATCAGAGCAAAAATGCCTAGCAGTTTACATTGTTGCATATATAGAAATTATTATTCACACTAATAAAGTTTTATGTATAGTTTTGTGAAGTTGAATACTGTCACCTAGAAGTATTTCGCGCAGCTTGTTATCTTATTTGCAGGTGGAAATCCCATGTTACAAAGCTTCATCTACTAAAATATTGCACTGTCTCAAGGAAAATTATAAAAACGTCCTTTGTGATCATTGACATTGCATAGTTTGCTTGTTGGGCTGTAAGAATACTGCTTTTCTACAACGAGTGTCCTGGATTTGACACTAAAAGTTCTGATACTGAAACTTTGGGGAATGTGGAGTAACCCTTTATTTCCACCACAGTGTTTATATACAACTAACAACTAACCTGACTTGTTGTTTTTTTAACCAAGTAGCTTGAAATAGCAATGTTTTGACAATTCTTGCATCTAAACTGCGTAATTTCAATTAACTGAATTTTTTGAAAACTGCATATGATATTATATGGGAAAAGTCTTTGCAAAAAGTAACCATATTCATGCATGCTAATAATACGGTTCTCAAAGGTTTTATTCACACATATATATCAATACAAATAGTATTTCTGCAAAAAAAATCAATCTAATGAAATTATTAAAAACTTTTTCAAAAACAGGGAAAAGTGATGGTAAAACAATAGAAAGCTGTAGAGTGAAAAAGCTACGTATTTTTGCTACCAAACCTATGAAAACTGGTTACTGGTATGAAAATCACGTACAATGACATTGGAAAAAACACATTTTCTGAAGCAAATTTATAAATGATAATGTCACTGTTTATTTATCACTTGATAACGTCACTGTTTTTATCCGTATAAATCCATTTTTTAAGATTCACATGCGGGGTGCAAAAATCAGAGCAAAAATGCCTAGCAGTTTACATTGTTGCATATAGAGAAATTATTATTCACACTAATAAAGTTTTATGTATAGTTTTGTGAAGTTGGATACTGTCACCTAGAAGTATTTCGTGCAGCTTGTTCTCTTATTTGCAGGTGGAAATCCCATGTGACAAAGCTTCATCTACTAAAATATAGCACTGTCTCAAGGAAAATTATAAAAACGTCCTTTGTGATCATTGACATTGCATAGTTTGCTAGTTGGGCTGTAAGAATACTGCTTTTCTACAACGAGTGTCCTGGATTTGACACTAAAAGATCTGATACTGAAACTTTGGGGAATGTGGAGTACCCCTTTATTTCCACCACAGTGTTTATATACAACTAACAACTAACCTGACTTGTTAGTAGCTTGTTAGTAGCTTGAAATAGCAATGTTTTGACAATTCTTGCATCTAAACTTCGTAATTTCAATTAACTGAATTTTTTGAAAACTGCATATGATATTATAAGGGAAAAGTCTTTGCAAAAAGTAACCATATTCATGCATGCTAATAATACGGTTCTCAAAGTTTTTATTCACACATATATATCAATACAAATAGTATTTCTGGAAAAAAAATCAATCTAATGAAATTATTAAAAACTTTTTCAAAAACAGGGAAAAGTGATGGTAAAACAATAGAAAGCTGTAGAGTGAAAAAGCTACGTATTTTTGCTACCAAACCCATGAAAACTGGTTACTGTTATAAAAATCACGTACAATGACATTGGAAAAAACACATTTTCTGAAGCAAATTTATAAATGATAATGTCACTGTTTATTTATCAATGATAATGTCACTGTTTATTTATCACTTGATAACGTCACTGTTTTTATCCGTATGAATCCATTTTTTAAGATTCACATGCGGGGTGCAAAAATCAGAGCAAAAATGCCTAGCAGTTTACATTGTTGCATATAGAGAAATTATTATTCACACTAATAAAGTTTTATGTATAGTTTTGTGAAGTTGAATACTGTCACCTAGAAGTATTTCGTGCAGCTTGTTCTCTTATTTGCAGGTGGAAATCCCATGTTACAAAGCTTCATCTACTAAAATATTGCACTGTGTCAAGGAAAATAATAAAAACGTCCTTTGTGATCATTGACATTGCATAGTTTGCTTGTTGGGCTGTAAGAATACTGCTTTTCTACAACGAGTGTCCTGGATTTGACACTAAAAGATCTGATACTGAAACTTTGGGGAATGTGGAGTACCCCTTTATTTCCACCACAGTGTTTATATACAACTAACAACTAACCTGACTTGTTGTTTTTTTAACCAAATAGCTTGAAATAGCAATGTTTTGACAATTCTTGCATCTAAACTGCGTAATTTCAATTAACTGAATTTTTTGAAAAATGCATATGATATTATATGGGAAAAGTCTTTGCAAAAAGTAACCATATTCATGCATGCTAATAAAACGGTTCTCAAAGGTTTTATTCACACATATATATCAATACAAATAGTATTTCTGCAAAAAAAATCAATCTAATGAAATTATTAAAAACTTTTTCAAAAACAGGGAAAAGTGATGGTAAAACAATAGAAAGCTGTAGAGTGAAAAAGCTACGTATTTTTGCTACCAAACCTATGAAAACTGGTTACTGGTATGAAAATCACGTACAATGACATTGGAAAAAACACATTTTCTGAAGCAAATTTATAAATGATAATGTCACTGTTTATTTATCAATGATAATGTCACTGTTTATTTATCACTTGATAACGTCACTGTTTTTATCCGTATAAATCCATTTTTTAAGATTCACATGCGGGGTGCAAAAATCAGAGCAAAAATGCCTAGCAGTTTACATTGTTGCATATATAGAAATTATTATTCACACTAATAAAGTTTTATGTATAGTTTTGTGAAGTTGAATACTGTCACCTAGAAGTATTTCGTGCAGCTTGTTCTCTTATTTGCAGGTGGAAATCCCATGTTACAAAGCTTCATCTACTAAAATATTGCACTGTCTCAAGGAAAATTATAAAAACGTCCTTTGTGATCATTGACATTGCATAGTTTGCTTGTTGGGCTGTAAGAATACTGCTTTTCTACAACGAGTATCCTGGATTTGGCACTAAAAGAAACTTTGGGGAATGTGAAGTACCCCTTTATTTCCACCACAGTGTTTATATACAACTAACTGACTTGTTGTTTTTTAACCAAATTGCTTGAAATAGCAATGTTTTGACAATTCTTGCATCTAAACTTCGTAATTTCAATTAACTGAATTTTTTGAAAACTGCATATGATATTATAAGGGAAAAGTCTTTGCAAAAAGTAACCATATTCATGCATGCTAATAATACGGTTCTCAAAGTTTTTATTCACACATATATATCAATACAAATAGTATTTCTGGAAAAAAAATCAATCTAATGAAATTATTAAAAACTTTTTCAAAAACAGGGAAAAGTGATGGTAAAACAATAGAAAGCTGTAGAGTGAAAAAGCTACGTATTTTTGCTACCAAACCTATGAAAACTGGTTACTGTTATGAAAATCACGTACAATGACATTGGAAAAAACACATTTTCTGAAGAAAATTTATAAATGATAATGTCACTGTTTATTTATCACTTGATAACGTCACTGTTTTTATCCGTATAAATCCATTTTTTAAGATTCACATGCGGGGTGCAAAAATCAGAGCAAAAATGCCTAGCAGTTTACATTGTTGCATATAGAGAAATTATTATTCACACTAATAAAGTTTTATGTATAGTTTTGTGAAGTTGAATACTGTCACCTAGAAGTATTTCGTGCAGCTTGTTCTCTTATTTGCAGGTGGAAATCCCATGTGACAAAGCTTCATCTACTAAAATATAGCACTGTCTCAAGGAAAATTATAAAAACGTCCTTTGTGATCATTGACATTGCATAGTTTGCTAGTTGGGCTGTAAGAATACTGCTTTTCTACAACGAGTGTCCTGGATTTGACACTAAAAGATCTGATACTGAAACTTTGGGGAATGTGGAGTACCCCTTTATTTCCACCACAGTGTTTATATACAACTAACAACTAACCTGACTTGTTAGTAGCTTGTTAGTAGCTTGAAATAGCAATGTTTTGACAATTCTTGCATCTAAACTTCGTAATTTCAATTAACTGAATTTTTTGAAAACTGCATATGATATTATAAGGGAAAAGTCTTTGCAAAAAGTAACCATATTCATGCATGCTAATAATACGGTTCTCAAAGTTTTTATTCACACATATATATCAATACAAATAGTATTTCTGGAAAAAAAATCAATCTAATGAAATTATTAAAAACTTTTTCAAAAACAGGGAAAAGTGATGGTAAAACAATAGAAAGCTGTAGAGTGAAAAAGCTACGTATTTTTGCTACCAAACCCATGAAAACTGGTTACTGTTATAAAAATCACGTACAATGACATTGGAAAAAACACATTTTCTGAAGCAAATTTATAAATGATAATGTCACTGTTTATTTATCAATGATAATGTCACTGTTTATTTATCACTTGATAACGTCACTGTTTTTATCCGTATAAATCCATTTTTTAAGATTCACATGCGGGGTGCAAAAATCAGAGCAAAAATGCCTAGCAGTTTACATTGTTGCATATAGAGAAATTATTATTCACACTAATAAAGTTTTATGTATAGTTTTGTGAAGTTGAATACTGTCACCTAGAAGTATTTCGTGCAGCTTGTTCTCTTATTTGCAGGTGGAAATCCCATGTTACAAAGCTTCATCTACTAAAATATTGCACTGTGTCAAGGAAAATAATAAAAACGTCCTTTGTGATCATTGACATTGCATAGTTTGCTTGTTGGGCTGTAAGAATACTGCTTTTCTACAACGAGTGTCCTGGATTTGACACTAAAAGTTCTGATACTGAAACTTTGGGGAATGTGGAGTACCCCTTTATTTCCACCACAGTGTTTATATACAACTAACAACTAACCTGACTTGTTGTTTTTTTAACCAAGTAGCTTGAAATAGCAATGTTTTGACAATTCTTGCATCTAAACTGCGTAATTTCAATTAACTGAATTTTTTGAAAACTGCATATGATATTATATGGGAAAAGTCTTTGCAAAAAGTAACCATATTCATGCATGCTAATAATACGGTTCTCAAAGGTTTTATTCACACATATATATCAATACAAATAGTATTTCTGCAAAAAAAATCAATCTAATGAAATTATTAAAAACTTTTTCAAAAACAGGGAAAAGTGATGGTAAAACAATAGAAAGCTGTAGAGTGAAAAAGCTACGTATTTTTGCTACCAAACCTATGAAAACTGGTTACTGGTATGAAAATCACGTACAATGACATTGGAAAAAACACATTTTCTGAAGCAAATTTATAAATGATAATGTCACTGTTTATTTATCAATGATAATGTCACTGTTTATTTATCACTTGATAACGTCACTGTTTTTATCCGTATAAATCCATTTTTTAAGATTCACATGCGGGGTGCAAAAATCAGAGCAAAAATGCCTAGCAGTTTACATTGTTGCATATAGAGAAATTATTATTCACACTAATAAAGTTTTATGTATAGTTTTGTGAAGTTGAATACTGTCACCTAGAAGTATTTCGTGCAGCTTGTTCTCTTATTTGCAGGTGGAAATCCCATGTGACAAAGCTTCATCTACTAAAATATAGCACTGTCTCAAGGAAAATTATAAAAACGTCCTTTGTGATCATTGACATTGCATAGTTTGCTAGTTGGGCTGTAAGAATACTGCTTTTCTACAACGAGTGTCCTGGATTTGACACTAAAAGATCTGATACTGAAACTTTGGGGAATGTGGAGTACCCCTTTATTTCCACCACAGTGTTTATATACAACTAACAACTAACCTGACTTGTTAGTAGCTTGTTAGTAGCTTGAAATAGCAATGTTTTGACAATTCTTGCATCTAAACTTCGTAATTTCAATTAACTGAATTTTTTGAAAACTGCATATGATATTATAAGGGAAAAGTCTTTGCAAAAAGTAACCATATTCATGCATGCTAATAATACGGTTCTCAAAGTTTTTATTCACACATATATATCAATACAAATAGTATTTCTGGAAAAAAAATCAATCTAATGAAATTATTAAAAACTTTTTCAAAAACAGGGAAAAGTGATGGTAAAACAATAGAAAGCTGTAGAGTGAAAAAGCTACGTATTCTTGCTACCAAACCCATGAAAACTGGTTACTGTTATAAAAATCACGTACAATGACATTGGAAAAAACACATTTTCTGAAGCAAATTTATAAATGATAATGTCACTGTTTATTTATCAATGATAATGTCACTGTTTATTTATCACTTGATAACGTCACTGTTTTTATCCGTATAAATCCATTTTTTAAGATTCACATGCGGGGTGCAAAAATCAGAGCAAAAATGCCTAGCAGTTTACATTGTTGCATATAGAGAAATTATTATTCACACTAATAAAGTTTTATGTATAGTTTTGTGAAGTTGAATACTGTCACCTAGAAGTATTTCGTGCAGCTTGTTCTCTTATTTGCAGGTGGAAATCCCATGTTACAAAGCTTCATCTACTAAAATATTGCACTGTGTCAAGGAAAATAATAAAAACGTCCTTTGTGATCATTGACATTGCATAGTCTGCTTGTTGGGCTGTAAGAATACTGCTTTTCTACAACGAGTGTCCTGGATTTGACACTAAAAGATCTGATACTGAAACTTTGGGGAATGTGGAGTACCCCTTTATTTCCACCACAGTGTTTATATACAACTAACAACTAACCTGACTTGTTGTTTTTTTAACCAAGTAGCTTGAAATAGCAATGTTTTGACAATTCTTGCATCTAAACTTCGTAATTTTAATTAACTGAATTTTTTGAAAACTGCATATGATATTATAAGGGAAAAGTCTTTGCAAAAAGTAACCATATTCATGCATGCTAATAATACGGTTCTCAAAGTTTTTATTCACACATATATATCAATACAAATAGTATTTCTGCAAAAAAAATCAATCTAATGAAATTATTAAAAACTTTTTCAAAAACAGGGAAAAGTGATGGTAAAACAATAGAAAGCTGTAGAGTGAAAAAGCTACGTATTTTTGCTACCAAACCTATGAAAACTGGTTACTGTTATGAAAATCACGTACAATGACATTGGAAAAAACACATTTTCTGAAGCAAATTTATAAATGATAATGTCACTGTTTATTTATCAATGATAATGTCACTGTTTATTTATCACTTGATAACGTCACTGTTTTTATCCGTATAAATCCATTTTTTAAGATTCACATGCGGGGTGCAAAAATCAGAGCAAAAATGCCTAGCAGTTTACATTGTTGCATATAGAGAAATTATTATTCACACTAATAAAGTTTTATGTATAGTTTTGTGAAGTTGAATACTGTCACCTAGAAGTATTTCGTGCAGCTTGTTCTCTTATTTGCAGGTGGAAATCCCATGTTACAAAGCTTCATCTACTAAAATATTGCACTGTGTCAAGGAAAATAATAAAAACGTCCTTTGTGATCATTGACATTGCATAGTTTGCTTGTTGGGCTGTAAGAATACTGCTTTTCTACAACGAGTGTCCTGGATTTGACACTAAAAGATCTGATACTGAAACTTTGGGGAATGTGGAGTACCCCTTTATTTCCACCACAGTGTTTATATACAACTAACAACTAACCTGACTTGTTAGTAGCTTGTTAGTAGCTTGAAATAGCAATGTTTTGACAATTCTTGCATCTAAACTTCGTAATTTCAATTAACTGAATTTTTTGAAAACTGCATATGATATTATAAGGGAAAAGTCTTTGCAAAAAGTAACCATATTCATGCATGCTAATAATACGGTTCTCAAAGTTTTTATTCACACATATATATCAATACAAATAGTATTTCTGGAAAAAAAATCAATCTAATGAAATTATTAAAAACTTTTTCAAAAACAGGGAAAAGTGATGGTAAAACAATAGAAAGCTGTAGAGTGAAAAAGCTACGTATTCTTGCTACCAAACCCATGAAAACTGGTTACTGTTATAAAAATCACGTACAATGACATTGGAAAAAACACATTTTCTGAAGCAAATTTATAAATGATAATGTCACTGTTTATTTATCAATGATAATGTCACTGTTTATTTATCACTTGATAACGTCACTGTTTTTATCCGTATAAATCCATTTTTTAAGATTCACATGCGGGGTGCAAAAATCAGAGCAAAAATGCCTAGCAGTTTACATTGTTGCATATAGAGAAATTATTATTCACACTAATAAAGTTTTATGTATAGTTTTGTGAAGTTGAATACTGTCACCTAGAAGTATTTCGTGCAGCTTGTTCTCTTATTTGCAGGTGGAAATCCCATGTTACAAAGCTTCATCTACTAAAATATTGCACTGTGTCAAGGAAAATAATAAAAACGTCCTTTGTGATCATTGACATTGCATAGTCTGCTTGTTGGGCTGTAAGAATACTGCTTTTCTACAACGAGTGTCCTGGATTTGACACTAAAAGATCTGATACTGAAACTTTGGGGAATGTGGAGTACCCCTTTATTTCCACCACAGTGTTTATATACAACTAACAACTAACCTGACTTGTTGTTTTTTTAACCAAGTAGCTTGAAATAGCAATGTTTTGACAATTCTTGCATCTAAACTGCGTAATTTCAATTAACTGAATTTTTTGAAAACTGCATATGATATTATATGGGAAAAGTCTTTGCAAAAAGTAACCATATTCATGCATGCTAATAATACGGTTCTCAAAGGTTTTATTCACACATATATATCAATACAAATAGTATTTCTTCAAAAAAAATCAATCTAATGAAATTATTAAAAACTTTTTCAAAAACAGGGAAAAGTGATGGTAAAACAATAGAAAGCTGTAGAGTGAAAAAGCTACGTATTTTTGCTACCAAACCTATGAAAACTGGTTACTGTTATGAAAATCACGTACAATGACATTGGAAAAAACACATTTTCTGAAGCAAATTTATAAATGATAATGTCACTGTTTATTTATCAATGATAATGTCACTGTTTATTTATCACTTGATAACGTCACTGTTTTTATCCGTATAAATCCATTTTTTAAGATTCACATGCGGGGTGCAAAAATCAGAGCAAAAATGCCTAGCAGTTTACATTGTTGCATATAGAGAAATTATTATTCACACTAATAAAGTTTTATGTATAGTTTTGTGAAGTTGAATACTGTCACCTAGAAGTATTTCGTGCAGCTTGTTCTCTTATTTGCAGGTGGAAATCCCATGTTACAAAGCTTCATCTACTAAAATATTGCACTGTGTCAAGGAAAATAATAAAAACGTCCTTTGTGATCATTGACATTGCATAGTTTGCTTGTTGGGCTGTAAGAATACTGCTTTTCTACAACGAGTGTCCTGGATTTGACACTAAAAGTTCTGATACTGAAACTTTGGGGAATGTGGAGTACCCCTTTATTTCCACCACAGTGTTTATATACAACTAACAACTAACTTACTTGTTTTTTTGTAACCAAATAGCTTGAAATAGCAATGTTTTGACAATTCTTGCATCTAAACTGCGTAATTTCAATTAACTGAATTTTTTGAAAACTGCATATGATATTATATGGGAAAAGTCTTTGCAAAAAGTAACCATATTCATGCATGCTAATAATACGGTTCTCAAAGGTTTTATTCACACATATATATCAATACAAATAGTATTTCTGCAAAAAAAATCAATCTAATGAAATTATTAAAAACTTTTTCAAAAACAGGGAAAAGTGATGGTAAAACAATAGAAAGCTGTAGAGTGAAAAAGCTACGTATTTTTGCTACCAAACCTATGAAAACTGGTTACTGGTATGAAAATCACGTACAATGACATTGGAAAAAACACATTTTCTGAAGCAAATTTATAAATGATAATGTCACTGTTTATTTATCAATGATAATGTCACTGTTTATTTATCACTTGATAACGTCACTGTTTTTATCCGTATAAATCCATTTTTTAAGATTCACATGCGGGGTGCAAAAATCAGAGCAAAAATGCCTAGCAGTTTACATTGTTGCATATAGAGAAATTATTATTCACACTAATAAAGTTTTATGTATAGTTTTGTGAAGTTGAATACTGTCACCTAGAAGTATTTCGTGCAGCTTGTTCTCTTATTTGCAGGTGGAAATCCCATGTGACAAAGCTTCATCTACTAAAATATAGCACTGTCTCAAGGAAAATTATAAAAACGTCCTTTGTGATCATTGACATTGCATAGTTTGCTAGTTGGGCTGTAAGAATACTGCTTTTCTACAACGAGTGTCCTGGATTTGACACTAAAAGATCTGATACTGAAACTTTGGGGAATGTGGAGTACCCCTTTATTTCCACCACAGTGTTTATATACAACTAACAACTAACCTGACTTGTTGTTTTTTAACCAAATAGCTTGAAATAGCAATGTTTTGACAATTCTTGCATCTAAACTTCGTAATTTTAATTAACTGAATTTTTTGAAAACTGCATATGATATTATAAGGGAAAAGTCTTTGCAAAAAGTAACCATATTCATGCATGCTAATAATACGGTTCTCAAAGTTTTTATTCACACATATATATCAATACAAATAGTATTTCTGCAAAAAAAATCAATCTAATGAAATTATTAAAAACTTTTTCAAAAACAGGGAAAAGTGATGGTAAAACAATAGAAAGCTGTAGAGTGAAAAAGCTACGTATTTTTGCTACCAAACCTATGAAAACTGGTTACTGTTATGAAAATCACGTACAATGACATTGGAAAAAACACATTTTCTGAAGCAAATTTATAAATGATAATGTCACTGTTTATTTATCAATGATAATGTCACTGTTTATTTATCACTTGATAACGTCACTGTTTTTATCCGTATAAATCCATTTTTTAAGATTCACATGCGGGGTGCAAAAATCAGAGCAAAAATGCCTAGCAGTTTACATTGTTGCATATAGAGAAATTATTATTCACACTAATAAAGTTTTATGTATAGTTTTGTGAAGTTGAATACTGTCACCTAGAAGTATTTCGTGCAGCTTGTTCTCTTATTTGCAGGTGGAAATCCCATGTTACAAAGCTTCATCTACTAAAATATTGCACTGTGTCAAGGAAAATAATAAAAACGTCCTTTGTGATCATTGACATTGCATAGTTTGCTTGTTGGGCTGTAAGAATACTGCTTTTCTACAACGAGTGTCCTGGATTTGACACTAAAAGATCTGATACTGAAACTTTGGGGAATGTGGAGTACCCCTTTATTTCCACCACAGTGTTTATATACAACTAACAACTAACCTGACTTGTTAGTAGCTTGTTAGTAGCTTGAAATAGCAATGTTTTGACAATTCTTGCATCTAAACTTCGTAATTTCAATTAACTGAATTTTTTGAAAACTGCATATGATATTATAAGGGAAAAGTCTTTGCAAAAAGTAACCATATTCATGCATGCTAATAATACGGTTCTCAAAGGTTTTATTCACACATATATATCAATACAAATAGTATTTCTGCAAAAAAAATCAATCTAATGAAATTATTAAAAACTTTTTCAAAAACAGGGAAAAGTGATGGTAAAACAATAGAAAGCTGTAGAGTGAAAAAGCTACGTATTTTTGCTACCAAACCTATGAAAACTGGTTACTGGTATGAAAATCACGTACAATGACATTGGAAAAAACACATTTTCTGAAGCAAATTTATAAATGATAATGTCACTGTTTATTTATCAATGATAATGTCACTGTTTATTTATCACTTGATAACGTCACTGTTTTTATCCGTATAAATCCATTTTTTAAGATTCACATGCGGGGTGCAAAAATCAGAGCAAAAATGCCTAGCAGTTTACATTGTTGCATATAGAGAAATTATTATTCACACTAATAAAGTTTTATGTATAGTTTTGTGAAGTTGAATACTGTCACCTAGAAGTATTTCGTGCAGCTTGTTCTCTTATTTGCAGGTGGAAATCCCATGTTACAAAGCTTCATCTACTAAAATATAGCACTGTCTCAAGGAAAATTATAAAAACGTCCTTTGTGATCATTGACATTGCATAGTTTGCTAGTTGGGCTGTAAGAATACTGCTTTTCTACAACGAGTGTCCTGGATTTGACACTAAAAGATCTGATACTGAAACTTTGGGGAATGTGGAGTACCCCTTTATTTCCACCACAGTGTTTATATACAACTAACAACTAACCTGACTTGTTGTTTTTTAACCAAATAGCTTGAAATAGCAATGTTTTGACAATTCTTGCATCTAAACTTCGTAATTTCAATTAACTGAATTTTTTGAAAACTGCATATGATATTATAAGGGAAAAGTCTTTGCAAAAAGTAACCATATTCATGCATGCTAATAATACGGTTCTCAAAGTTTTTATTCACACATATATATCAATACAAATAGTATTTCTGCAAAAAAAATCAATCTAATGAAATTATTAAAAACTTTTTCAAAAACAGGGAAAAGTGATGGTAAAACAATAGAAAGCTGTAGAGTGAAAAAGCTACGTATTTTTGCTACCAAACCTATGAAAACTGGTTACTGTTATGAAAATCACGTACAATGACATTGGAAAAAACACATTTTCTGAAGAAAATTTATAAATGATAATGTCACTGTTTATTTATCACTTGATAACGTCACTGTTTTTATCCGTATAAATCCATTTTTTAAGATTCACATGCGGGGTGCAAAAATCAGAGCAAAAATGCCTAGCAGTTTACATTGTTGCATATATAGAAATTATTATTCACACTAATAAAGTTTTATGTATAGTTTTGTGAAGTTGAATACTGTCACCTAGAAGTATTTCGCGCAGCTTGTTCTCTTATTTGCAGGTGGAAATCCCATGTTACAAAGCTTCATCTACTAAAATATTGCACTGTCTCAAGGAAAATTATAAAAACGTCCTTTGTGATCATTGACATTGCATAGTTTGCTTGTTGGGCTGTAAGAATACTGCTTTTCTACAACGAGTGTCCTGGATTTGACACTAAAAGTTCTGATACTGAAACTTTGGGGAATGTGGAGTACCCCTTTATTTCCACCACAGTGTTTATATACAACTAACAACTAACCTGACTTGTTGTTTTTTTAACCAAGTAGCTTGAAATAGCAATGTTTTGACAATTCTTGCATCTAAACTGCGTAATTTCAATTAACTGAATTTTTTGAAAACTGCATATGATATTATATGGGAAAAGTCTTTGCAAAAAGTAACCATATTCATGCATGCTAATAATACGGTTCTCAAAGGTTTTATTCACACATATATATCAATACAAATAGTATTTCTGCAAAAAAAATCAATCTAATGAAATTATTAAAAACTTTTTCAAAAACAGGGAAAAGTGATGGTAAAACAATAGAAAGCTGTAGAGTGAAAAAGCTACGTATTTTTGCTACCAAACCTATGAAAACTGGTTACTGTTATGAAAATCACGTACAATGACATTGGAAAAAACACATTTTCTGAAGCAAATTTATAAATGATAATGTCACTGTTTATTTATCAATGATAATGTCACTGTTTATTTATCACTTGATAACGTCACTGTTTTTATCCGTATAAATCCATTTTTTAAGATTCACATGCGGGGTGCAAAAATCAGAGCAAAAATGCCTAGCAGTTTACATTGTTGCATATAGAGAAATTATTATTCACACTAATAAAGTTTTATGTATAGTTTTGTGAAGTTGAATACTGTCACCTAGAAGTATTTCGTGCAGCTTGTTCTCTTATTTGCAGGTGGAAATCCCATGTTACAAAGCTTCATCTACTAAAATATTGCACTGTGTCAAGGAAAATAATAAAAACGTCCTTTGTGATCATTGACATTGCATAGTTTGCTTGTTGGGCTGTAAGAATACTGCTTTTCTACAACGAGTGTCCTGGATTTGACACTAAAAGATCTGATACTGAAACTTTGGGGAATGTGGAGTACCCCTTTATTTCCACCACAGTGTTTATATACAACTAACAACTAACCTGACTTGTTAGTAGCTTGTTAGTAGCTTGAAATAGCAATGTTTTGACAATTCTTGCATCTAAACTTCGTAATTTCAATTAACTGAATTTTTTGAAAACTGCATATGATATTATAAGGGAAAAGTCTTTGCAAAAAGTAACCATATTCATGCATGCTAATAATACGGTTCTCAAAGTTTTTATTCACACATATATATCAATACAAATAGTATTTCTGCAAAAAAAATCAATCTAATGAAATTATTAAAAACTTTTTCAAAAACAGGGAAAAGTGATGGTAAAACAATAGAAAGCTGTAGAGTGAAAAAGCTACGTATTTTTGCTACCAAACCCATGAAAACTGGTTACTGTTATGAAAATCACGTACAATGACATTGGAAAAAACACATTTTCTGCAGCAAATTTATAAATGATTATGTCACTGTTTATTTATCAATGATAATGTCACTGTTTATTTATCACTTGATAACGTCACTGTTTTTATCCGTATAAATCCATTTTTTAAGATTCACATGCGGGGTGCAAAAATCAGAGCAAAAATGCCTAGCAGTTTACATTGTTGCATATAGAGAAATTATTATTCACACTAATAAAGTTTTATGTATAGTTTTGTGAAGTTGAATACTGTCACCTAGAAGTATTTCGTGCAGCTTGTTCTCTTATTTGCAGGTGGAAATCCCATGTTACAAAGCTTCATCTACTAAAATATTGCACTGTGTCAAGGAAAATAATAAAAACGTCCTTTGTGATCATTGACATTGCATAGTTTGCTTGTTGGGCTGTAAGAATACTGCTTTTCTACAACGAGTGTCCTGGATTTGACACTAAAAGATCTGATACTGAAACTTTGGGGAATGTGGAGTACCCCTTTATTTCCACCACAGTGTTTATATACAACTAACAACTAACCTGACTTGTTGTTTTTTTAACCAAGTAGCTTGAAATAGCAATGTTTTGACAATTCTTGCATCTAAACTGCGTAATTTCAATTAACTGAATTTTTTGAAAACTGCATATGATATTATATGGGAAAAGTCTTTGCAAAAAGTAACCATATTCATGCATGCTAATAATACGGTTCTCAAAGGTTTTATTCACACATATATATCAATACAAATAGTATTTCTGCAAAAAAAATCAATCTAATGAAATTATTAAAAACTTTTTCAAAAACAGGGAAAAGTGATGGTAAAACAATAGAAAGCTGTAGAGTGAAAAAGCTACGTATTTTTGCTACCAAACCTATGAAAACTGGTTACTGTTATGAAAATCACGTACAATGACATTGGAAAAAACACATTTTCTGAAGCAAATTTATAAATGATAATGTCACTGTTTATTTATCAATGATAATGTCACTGTTTATTTATCACTTGATAACGTCACTGTTTTTATCCGTATAAATCCATTTTTTAAGATTCACATGCGGGGTGCAAAAATCAGAGCAAAAATGCCTAGCAGTTTACATTGTTGCATATAGAGAAATTATTATTCACACTAATAAAGTTTTATGTATAGTTTTGTGAAGTTGAATACTGTCACCTAGAAGTATTTCGTGCAGCTTGTTCTCTTATTTGCAGGTGGAAATCCCATGTTACAAAGCTTCATCTACTAAAATATAGCACTGTCTCAGGGAAAATTATAAAAACGTCCTTTGTGATCATTGACATTGCATAGTTTGCTAGTTGGGCTGTAAGAATACTGCTTTTCTACAACGAGTGTCCTGGATTTGACACTAAAAGATCTGATACTGAAACTTTGGGGAATGTGGAGTACCCCTTTATTTCCACCACAGTGTTTATATACAACTAACAACTAACCTGACTTGTTAGTAGCTTGTTAGTAGCTTGAAATAGCAATGTTTTGACAATTCTTGCATCTAAACTTCGTAATTTCAATTAACTGAATTTTTTGAAAACTGCATATGATATTATAAGGGAAAAGTCTTTGCAAAAAGTAACCATATTCATGCATGCTAATAATACGGTTCTCAAAGTTTTTATTCACACATATATATCAATACAAATAGTATTTCTGGAAAAAAAATCAATCTAATGAAATTATTAAAAACTTTTTCAAAAACAGGGAAAAGTGATGGTAAAACAATAGAAAGCTGTAGAGTGAAAAAGCTACGTATTTTTGCTACCAAACCCATGAAAACTGGTTACTGTTATAAAAATCACGTACAATGACATTGGAAAAAACACATTTTCTGAAGCAAATTTATAAATGATAATGTCACTGTTTATTTATCAATGATAATGTCACTGTTTATTTATCACTTGATAACGTCACTGTTTTTATCCGTAAAATCCATTTTTTAAGATTCACATGCGGGGTGCAAAAATCAGAGCAAAAATGCCTAGCAGTTTACATTGTTGCATATAGAGAAATTATTATTCACACTAATAAAGTTTTATGTATAGTTTTGTGAAGTTGAATACTGTCACCTAGAAGTATTTCGTGCAGCTTGTTCTCTTATTTGCAGGTGGAAATCCCATGTTACAAAGCTTCATCTACTAAAATATTGCACTGTGTCAAGGAAAATAATAAAAACGTCCTTTGTGATCATTGACATTGCATAGTCTGCTTGTTGGGCTGTAAGAATACTGCTTTTCTACAACGAGTGTCCTGGATTTGACACTAAAAGATCTGATACTGAAACTTTGGGGAATGTGGAGTACCCCTTTATTTCCACCACAGTGTTTATATACAACTAACAACTAACCTGACTTGTTGTTTTTTTAACCAAGTAGCTTGAAATAGCAATGTTTTGACAATTCTTGCATCTAAACTGCGTAATTTCAATTAACTGAATTTTTTGAAAACTGCATATGATATTATATGGGAAAAGTCTTTGCAAAAAGTAACCATATTCATGCATGCTAATAATACGGTTCTCAAAGGTTTTATTCACACATATATATCAATACAAATAGTATTTCTGCAAAAAAAATCAATCTAATGAAATTATTAAAAACTTTTTCAAAAACAGGGAAAAGTGATGGTAAAACAATAGAAAGCTGTAGAGTGAAAAAGCTACGTATTTTTGCTACCAAACCTATGAAAACTGGTTACTGTTATGAAAATCACGTACAATGACATTGGAAAAAACACATTTTCTGAAGCAAATTTATAAATGATAATGTCACTGTTTATTTATCAATGATAATGTCACTGTTTATTTATCACTTGATAACGTCACTGTTTTTATCCGTATAAATCCATTTTTTAAGATTCACATGCGGGGTGCAAAAATCAGAGCAAAAATGCCTAGCAGTTTACATTGTTGCATATAGAGAAATTATTATTCACACTAATAAAGTTTTATGTATAGTTTTGTGAAGTTGAATACTGTCACCTAGAAGTATTTCGTGCAGCTTGTTCTCTTATTTGCAGGTGGAAATCCCATGTTACAAAGCTTCATCTACTAAAATATTGCACTGTGTCAAGGAAAATAATAAAAACGTCCTTTGTGATCATTGACATTGCATAGTTTGCTTGTTGGGCTGTAAGAATACTGCTTTTCTACAACGAGTGTCCTGGATTTGACACTAAAAGTTCTGATACTGAAACTTTGGGGAATGTGGAGTACCCCTTTATTTCCACCACAGTGTTTATATACAACTAACAACTAACTTACTTGTTTTTTTGTAACCAAATAGCTTGAAATAGCAATGTTTTGACAATTCTTGCATCTAAACTGCGTAATTTCAATTAACTGAATTTTTTGAAAACTGCATATGATATTATATGGGAAAAGTCTTTGCAAAAAGTAACCATATTCATGCATGCTAATAATACGGTTCTCAAAGGTTTTATTCACACATATATATCAATACAAATAGTATTTCTGCAAAAAAAATCAATCTAATGAAATTATTAAAAACTTTTTCAAAAACAGGGAAAAGTGATGGTAAAACAATAGAAAGCTGTAGAGTGAAAAAGCTACGTATTTTTGCTACCAAACCCATGAAAACTGGTTACTGTTATAAAAATCACGTACAATGACATTGGAAAAAACACATTTTCTGAAGCAAATTTATAAATGATAATGTCACTGTTTATTTATCAATGATAATGTCACTGTTTATTTATCACTTGATAACGTCACTGTTTTTATCCGTATAAATCCATTTTTTAAGATTCACATGCGGGGTGCAAAAATCAGAGCAAAAATGCCTAGCAGTTTACATTGTTGCATATAGAGAAATTATTATTCACACTAATAAAGTTTTATGTATAGTTTTGTGAAGTTGAATACTGTCACCTAGAAGTATTTCGTGCAGCTTGTTCTCTTATTTGCAGGTGGAAATCCCATGTTACAAAGCTTCATCTACTAAAATATTGCACTGTGTCAAGGAAAATAATAAAAACGTCCTTTGTGATCATTGACATTGCATAGTTTGCTTGTTGGGCTGTAAGAATACTGCTTTTCTACAACGAGTGTCCTGGATTTGACACTAAAAGATCTGATACTGAAACTTTGGGGAATGTGGAGTACCCCTTTATTTCCACCACAGTGTTTATATACAACTAACAACTAACCTGACTTGTTGTTTTTTTAACCAAGTAGCTTGAAATAGCAATGTTTTGACAATTCTTGCATCTAAACTGCGTAATTTCAATTAACTGAATTTTTTGAAAACTGCATATGATATTATATGGGAAAAGTCTTTGCAAAAAGTAACCATATTCATGCATGCTAATAATACGGTTCTCAAAGGTTTTATTCACACATATATATCAATACAAATAGTATTTCTGCAAAAAAAATCAATCTAATGAAATTATTAAAAACTTTTTCAAAAACAGGGAAAAGTGATGGTAAAACAATAGAAAGCTGTAGAGTGAAAAAGCTACGTATTTTTGCTACCAAACCTATGAAAACTGGTTACTGTTATGAAAATCACGTACAATGACATTGGAAAAAACACATTTTCTGAAGCAAATTTATAAATGATAATGTCACTGTTTATTTATCAATGATAATGTCACTGTTTATTTATCACTTGATAACGTCACTGTTTTTATCCGTATAAATCCATTTTTTAAGATTCACATGCGGGGTGCAAAAATCAGAGCAAAAATGCCTAGCAGTTTACATTGTTGCATATAGAGAAATTATTATTCACACTAATAAAGTTTTATGTATAGTTTTGTGAAGTTGAATACTGTCACCTAGAAGTATTTCGTGCAGCTTGTTCTCTTATTTGCAGGTGGAAATCCCATGTTACAAAGCTTCATCTACTAAAATATAGCACTGTCTCAGGGAAAATTATAAAAACGTCCTTTGTGATCATTGACATTGCATAGTTTGCTAGTTGGGCTGTAAGAATACTGCTTTTCTACAACGAGTGTCCTGGATTTGACACTAAAAGATCTGATACTGAAACTTTGGGGAATGTGGAGTACCCCTTTATTTCCACCACAGTGTTTATATACAACTAACAACTAACCTGACTTGTTAGTAGCTTGTTAGTAGCTTGAAATAGCAATGTTTTGACAATTCTTGCATCTAAACTTCGTAATTTCAATTAACTGAATTTTTTGAAAACTGCATATGATATTATAAGGGAAAAGTCTTTGCAAAAAGTAACCATATTCATGCATGCTAATAATACGGTTCTCAAAGTTTTTATTCACACATATATATCAATACAAATAGTATTTCTGGAAAAAAAATCAATCTAATGAAATTATTAAAAACTTTTTCAAAAACAGGGAAAAGTGATGGTAAAACAATAGAAAGCTGTAGAGTGAAAAAGCTACGTATTTTTGCTACCAAACCCATGAAAACTGGTTACTGTTATAAAAATCACGTACAATGACATTGGAAAAAACACATTTTCTGAAGCAAATTTATAAATGATAATGTCACTGTTTATTTATCAATGATAATGTCACTGTTTATTTATCACTTGATAACGTCACTGTTTTTATCCGTAAAATCCATTTTTTAAGATTCACATGCGGGGTGCAAAAATCAGAGCAAAAATGCCTAGCAGTTTACATTGTTGCATATAGAGAAATTATTATTCACACTAATAAAGTTTTATGTATAGTTTTGTGAAGTTGAATACTGTCACCTAGAAGTATTTCGTGCAGCTTGTTCTCTTATTTGCAGGTGGAAATCCCATGTTACAAAGCTTCATCTACTAAAATATTGCACTGTGTCAAGGAAAATAATAAAAACGTCCTTTGTGATCATTGACATTGCATAGTCTGCTTGTTGGGCTGTAAGAATACTGCTTTTCTACAACGAGTGTCCTGGATTTGACACTAAAAGATCTGATACTGAAACTTTGGGGAATGTGGAGTACCCCTTTATTTCCACCACAGTGTTTATATACAACTAACAACTAACCTGACTTGTTGTTTTTTTAACCAAGTAGCTTGAAATAGCAATGTTTTGACAATTCTTGCATCTAAACTGCGTAATTTCAATTAACTGAATTTTTTGAAAACTGCATATGATATTATATGGGAAAAGTCTTTGCAAAAAGTAACCATATTCATGCATGCTAATAATACGGTTCTCAAAGGTTTTATTCACACATATATATCAATACAAATAGTATTTCTGCAAAAAAAATCAATCTAATGAAATTATTAAAAACTTTTTCAAAAACAGGGAAAAGTGATGGTAAAACAATAGAAAGCTGTAGAGTGAAAAAGCTACGTATTTTTGCTACCAAACCTATGAAAACTGGTTACTGTTATGAAAATCACGTACAATGACATTGGAAAAAACACATTTTCTGAAGCAAATTTATAAATGATAATGTCACTGTTTATTTATCAATGATAATGTCACTGTTTATTTATCACTTGATAACGTCACTGTTTTTATCCGTATAAATCCATTTTTTAAGATTCACATGCGGGGTGCAAAAATCAGAGCAAAAATGCCTAGCAGTTTACATTGTTGCATATAGAGAAATTATTATTCACACTAATAAAGTTTTATGTATAGTTTTGTGAAGTTGAATACTGTCACCTAGAAGTATTTCGTGCAGCTTGTTCTCTTATTTGCAGGTGGAAATCCCATGTTACAAAGCTTCATCTACTAAAATATTGCACTGTGTCAAGGAAAATAATAAAAACGTCCTTTGTGATCATTGACATTGCATAGTTTGCTTGTTGGGCTGTAAGAATACTGCTTTTCTACAACGAGTGTCCTGGATTTGACACTAAAAGTTCTGATACTGAAACTTTGGGGAATGTGGAGTACCCCTTTATTTCCACCACAGTGTTTATATACAACTAACAACTAACTTACTTGTTTTTTTGTAACCAAATAGCTTGAAATAGCAATGTTTTGACAATTCTTGCATCTAAACTGCGTAATTTCAATTAACTGAATTTTTTGAAAACTGCATATGATATTATATGGGAAAAGTCTTTGCAAAAAGTAACCATATTCATGCATGCTAATAATACGGTTCTCAAAGGTTTTATTCACACATATATATCAATACAAATAGTATTTCTGCAAAAAAAATCAATCTAATGAAATTATTAAAAACTTTTTCAAAAACAGGGAAAAGTGATGGTAAAACAATAGAAAGCTGTAGAGTGAAAAAGCTACGTATTTTTGCTACCAAACCCATGAAAACTGGTTACTGTTATAAAAATCACGTACAATGACATTGGAAAAAACACATTTTCTGAAGCAAATTTATAAATGATAATGTCACTGTTTATTTATCAATGATAATGTCACTGTTTATTTATCACTTGATAACGTCACTGTTTTTATCCGTATAAATCCATTTTTTAAGATTCACATGCGGGGTGCAAAAATCAGAGCAAAAATGCCTAGCAGTTTACATTGTTGCATATAGAGAAATTATTATTCACACTAATAAAGTTTTATGTATAGTTTTGTGAAGTTGAATACTGTCACCTAGAAGTATTTCGTGCAGCTTGTTCTCTTATTTGCAGGTGGAAATCCCATGTTACAAAGCTTCATCTACTAAAATATTGCACTGTGTCAAGGAAAATAATAAAAACGTCCTTTGTGATCATTGACATTGCATAGTTTGCTTGTTGGGCTGTAAGAATACTGCTTTTCTACAACGAGTGTCCTGGATTTGACACTAAAAGATCTGATACTGAAACTTTGGGGAATGTGGAGTACCCCTTTATTTCCACCACAGTGTTTATATACAACTAACAACTAACCTGACTTGTTAGTAGCTTGTTAGTAGCTTGAAATAGCAATGTTTTGACAATTCTTGCATCTAAACTTCGTAATTTCAATTAACTGAATTTTTTGAAAACTGCATATGATATTATAAGGGAAAAGTCTTTGCAAAAAGTAACCATATTCATGCATGCTAATAATACGGTTCTCAAAGTTTTTATTCACACATATATATCAATACAAATAGTATTTCTGCAAAAAAAATCAATCTAATGAAATTATTAAAAACTTTTTCAAAAACAGGGAAAAGTGATGGTAAAACAATAGAAAGCTGTAGAGTGAAAAAGCTACGTATTTTTGCTACCAAACCCATGAAAACTGGTTACTGTTATGAAAATCACGTACAATGACATTGGAAAAAACACATTTTCTGCAGCAAATTTATAAATGATAATGTCACTGTTTATTTATCAATGATAATGTCACTGTTTATTTATCACTTGATAACGTCACTGTTTTTATCCGTATAAATCCATTTTTTAAGATTCACATGCGGGGTGCAAAAATCAGAGCAAAAATGCCTAGCAGTTTACATTGTTGCATATAGAGAAATTATTATTCACACTAATAAAGTTTTATGTATAGTTTTGTGAAGTTGAATACTGTCACCTAGAAGTATTTCGTGCAGCTTGTTCTCTTATTTGCAGGTGGAAATCCCATGTTACAAAGCTTCATCTACTAAAATATTGCACTGTGTCAAGGAAAATAATAAAAACGTCCTTTGTGATCATTGACATTGCATAGTTTGCTTGTTGGGCTGTAAGAATACTGCTTTTCTACAACGAGTGTCCTGGATTTGACACTAAAAGATCTGATACTGAAACTTTGGGGAATGTGGAGTACCCCTTTATTTCCACCACAGTGTTTATATACAACTAACAACTAACCTGACTTGTTGTTTTTTTAACCAAGTAGCTTGAAATAGCAATGTTTTGACAATTCTTGCATCTAAACTGCGTAATTTCAATTAACTGAATTTTTTGAAAACTGCATATGATATTATATGGGAAAAGTCTTTGCAAAAAGTAACCATATTCATGCATGCTAATAATACGGTTCTCAAAGGTTTTATTCACACATATATATCAATACAAATAGTATTTCTGCAAAAAAAATCAATCTAATGAAATTATTAAAAACTTTTTCAAAAACAGGGAAAAGTGATGGTAAAACAATAGAAAGCTGTAGAGTGAAAAAGCTACGTATTTTTGCTACCAAACCTATGAAAACTGGTTACTGTTATGAAAATCACGTACAATGACATTGGAAAAAACACATTTTCTGAAGCAAATTTATAAATGATAATGTCACTGTTTATTTATCAATGATAATGTCACTGTTTATTTATCACTTGATAACGTCACTGTTTTTATCCGTATAAATCCATTTTTTAAGATTCACATGCGGGGTGCAAAAATCAGAGCAAAAATGCCTAGCAGTTTACATTGTTGCATATAGAGAAATTATTATTCACACTAATAAAGTTTTATGTATAGTTTTGTGAAGTTGAATACTGTCACCTAGAAGTATTTCGTGCAGCTTGTTCTCTTATTTGCAGGTGGAAATCCCATGTTACAAAGCTTCATCTACTAAAATATTGCACTGTGTCAAGGAAAATAATAAAAACGTCCTTTGTGATCATTGACATTGCATAGTTTGCTTGTTGGGCTGTAAGAATACTGCTTTTCTACAACGAGTGTCCTGGATTTGACACTAAAAGTTCTGATACTGAAACTTTGGGGAATGTGGAGTACCCCTTTATTTCCACCACAGTGTTTATATACAACTAACAACTAACTTACTTGTTTTTTTGTAACCAAATAGCTTGAAATAGCAATGTTTTGACAATTCTTGCATCTAAACTGCGTAATTTCAATTAACTGAATTTTTTGAAAACTGCATATGATATTATATGGGAAAAGTCTTTGCAAAAAGTAACCATATTCATGCATGCTAATAATACGGTTCTCAAAGGTTTTATTCACACATATATATCAATACAAATAGTATTTCTGCAAAAAAAATCAATCTAATGAAATTATTAAAAACTTTTTCAAAAACAGGGAAAAGTGATGGTAAAACAATAGAAAGCTGTAGAGTGAAAAAGCTACGTATTTTTGCTACCAAACCCATGAAAACTGGTTACTGTTATAAAAATCACGTACAATGACATTGGAAAAAACACATTTTCTGAAGCAAATTTATAAATGATAATGTCACTGTTTATTTATCAATGATAATGTCACTGTTTATTTATCACTTGATAACGTCACTGTTTTTATCCGTATAAATCCATTTTTTAAGATTCACATGCGGGGTGCAAAAATCAGAGCAAAAATGCCTAGCAGTTTACATTGTTGCATATAGAGAAATTATTATTCACACTAATAAAGTTTTATGTATAGTTTTGTGAAGTTGAATACTGTCACCTAGAAGTATTTCGTGCAGCTTGTTCTCTTATTTGCAGGTGGAAATCCCATGTTACAAAGCTTCATCTACTAAAATATTGCACTGTGTCAAGGAAAATAATAAAAACGTCCTTTGTGATCATTGACATTGCATAGTTTGCTTGTTGGGCTGTAAGAATACTGCTTTTCTACAACGAGTGTCCTGGATTTGACACTAAAAGATCTGATACTGAAACTTTGGGGAATGTGGAGTACCCCTTTATTTCCACCACAGTGTTTATATACAACTAACAACTAACCTGACTTGTTAGTAGCTTGTTAGTAGCTTGAAATAGCAATGTTTTGACAATTCTTGCATCTAAACTTCGTAATTTCAATTAACTGAATTTTTTGAAAACTGCATATGATATTATAAGGGAAAAGTCTTTGCAAAAAGTAACCATATTCATGCATGCTAATAATACGGTTCTCAAAGTTTTTATTCACACATATATATCAATACAAATAGTATTTCTGCAAAAAAAATCAATCTAATGAAATTATTAAAAACTTTTTCAAAAACAGGGAAAAGTGATGGTAAAACAATAGAAAGCTGTAGAGTGAAAAAGCTACGTATTTTTGCTACCAAACCCATGAAAACTGGTTACTGTTATGAAAATCACGTACAATGACATTGGAAAAAACACATTTTCTGCAGCAAATTTATAAATGATAATGTCACTGTTTATTTATCAATGATAATGTCACTGTTTATTTATCACTTGATAACGTCACTGTTTTTATCCGTATAAATCCATTTTTTAAGATTCACATGCGGGGTGCAAAAATCAGAGCAAAAATGCCTAGCAGTTTACATTGTTGCATATAGAGAAATTATTATTCACACTAATAAAGTTTTATGTATAGTTTTGTGAAGTTGAATACTGTCACCTAGAAGTATTTCGTGCAGCTTGTTCTCTTATTTGCAGGTGGAAATCCCATGTTACAAAGCTTCATCTACTAAAATATTGCACTGTGTCAAGGAAAATAATAAAAACGTCCTTTGTGATCATTGACATTGCATAGTTTGCTTGTTGGGCTGTAAGAATACTGCTTTTCTACAACGAGTGTCCTGGATTTGACACTAAAAGATCTGATACTGAAACTTTGGGGAATGTGGAGTACCCCTTTATTTCCACCACAGTGTTTATATACAACTAACAACTAACCTGACTTGTTGTTTTTTTAACCAAGTAGCTTGAAATAGCAATGTTTTGACAATTCTTGCATCTAAACTGCGTAATTTCAATTAACTGAATTTTTTGAAAACTGCATATGATATTATATGGGAAAAGTCTTTGCAAAAAGTAACCATATTCATGCATGCTAATAATACGGTTCTCAAAGGTTTTATTCACACATATATATCAATACAAATAGTATTTCTGCAAAAAAAATCAATCTAATGAAATTATTAAAAACTTTTTCAAAAACAGGGAAAAGTGATGGTAAAACAATAGAAAGCTGTAGAGTGAAAAAGCTACGTATTTTTGCTACCAAACCTATGAAAACTGGTTACTGTTATGAAAATCACGTACAATGACATTGGAAAAAACACATTTTCTGAAGCAAATTTATAAATGATAATGTCACTGTTTATTTATCAATGATAATGTCACTGTTTATTTATCACTTGATAACGTCACTGTTTTTATCCGTATAAATCCATTTTTTAAGATTCACATGCGGGGTGCAAAAATCAGAGCAAAAATGCCTAGCAGTTTACATTGTTGCATATAGAGAAATTATTATTCACACTAATAAAGTTTTATGTATAGTTTTGTGAAGTTGAATACTGTCACCTAGAAGTATTTCGTGCAGCTTGTTCTCTTATTTGCAGGTGGAAATCCCATGTTACAAAGCTTCATCTACTAAAATATAGCACTGTCTCAGGGAAAATTATAAAAACGTCCTTTGTGATCATTGACATTGCATAGTTTGCTAGTTGGGCTGTAAGAATACTGCTTTTCTACAACGAGTGTCCTGGATTTGACACTAAAAGATCTGATACTGAAACTTTGGGGAATGTGGAGTACCCCTTTATTTCCACCACAG